>JAHFZB010000829.1:0-25000 GCA_036884735.1 Huso huso
GCTCAACAAAAAAACAAGCGCAGCGCGCTTTGCATTGCATTCAAACTTTTTTCTAACCATATATATGCGCAAAACCGCCAAAATGACCGGTCTGTGCGCATTACAGCAACGCCTTAATAAAACGCAGCTGCGCACGCCGCAACCGCGCATGCGCATTAGCTCGGCAAAACAAGCCGGGCGCATGCGCGCGCTCAAACTTTTTCTAACCATATATACGCAAAACGACACCAAAAAATGAAGGGTCTGCTCATTTCGAACGCACTGCACAGGTACAGCAATGCCACAATGAATACGCAGCTGCTCATGCGCAACTGGTTCAGCATGCAAACAACCGCGCATGCGCATTAGCTCGGCAAAAACTAGCAGCTGCACACACGCATTGCGTTCAAACTTTTTTCTAACCATATACATGCGCAAAACGACGTCAAAAATGAAGGGTCTGCTCATTTCTGAACACACTGCACAGCTACAGCAACGCCGCAATGAATACGCAGCTGCTCATGCGCAGCAAACTTCGCAACTGCGCATGCGAAACAGCTCGGGCAAAATCTGCTTAAGCTGCGCATGCGCATTGCGTTCAAACTTTTTCTAACCATATATGCGCAAAACGACGTCAAAAATGAAGGGTCTGCTCATTTCTGAACGCACTGCGCACGTACAGCAACGCCGCAATGAATACGCAGCTGCGCATGTGCAGCAAACGTTGCAACTGCGCATCCGCAGCAAACTTCGCAACTGTGCATGCGCATTACCTCGGCAAAAACTAAGCAGATGTGCACGCGCGCATTGCGCTCAAACTTTTTCTAACCATATATATGCGCAAAACGACACCAAAAATGAAGGGTCTGCTCATTTCGAACGCACTGCGCAGGTACAGCAACGCCGCAATGAATACGCGAGCCGCGCATGCGCAGCAAACTGCGCGTGCGCATTAGCAGCAAACTGCATTAGCACACCGCAAAACTAAGCAGCTGCATGCGCATTATGCTCAAACTTTTTCTAACCATATATGCGCAAATGACACCAAAAATGAAGGGTCTGCTCATTTCGAACGCACTGCACAGGTACAGCAACGCCGTTAATGAATACGCAGCTGCGCGCAGCAAATGCAGCAAACCACGCATGCGCATTACTCGGCAAAACTAAGCAGCTGCGCATGCGCATTGCGTTCAAATTTTTTTCTAACCATATATATGCGCAAAACGACACCAAAATGAAGGGTCTGCTCATTTCTGAACGCGCTGCACAGCTACAGCAACGCCGCAATGAATACGCAGCTGCTCATGCGAAGCAAACTGCGCATGCGCATACGCAGCAACCGCCGCGCATTAACTAGCACAAGAAGCTGCGCATGCGCATTATGTTCAAACTTTTTCAACCATATATAGCGCAAAACGACGCCAAAAAATGAAGGGTCTGCTCATTTCTGAACGCACTGCACAGGTACAGCAACGCCGAATGAATACGCAGCTGCGCATGCGCAGCAAACCGCGCATGCGCATTAGCTCGGCAAAAAGTAAGCAGATGCAATACGCGTGACAGCGTTCAAACTTTTTCTAACCATATATATGCACAAAACGACACCAAAATGAAGGGTCTCATTCCTCATTTCTGAACGCAACTGCACAGGCTCATGCGCAGCAACCGCATGCCTGTAAATGAATCGCGCAAAAACGCAGCTGCGCCGCGCGCAAACTTTTTCTAACCATACATGTAAAACGACGCCAAAATGAAGGGTCTGTTCATTCGAACGCACTGCACAGCTACAGCAACGCCGCAATGAATATGCGGCTGCGCGTGCGCGGCAAACCGCGCATGCGCATTAGCTCGGCAAAAACTAAGCAGCTGCGCATGCGCATTGAGTTCAAACTTTTTTAACCATAAATGCGCAAAACGACACCAAAATGATGGGTCTGCTCATTTCTGAACGCACTGCACAGCTACAGCAACGCGCACGAATATGAATGCGCGGCAAACTGCGCATGCGCGCGAGCAAACCGCGCATGCGCACAGCTCGCAAAAACTAAGCAGCTGCACATGCGCATTATGCTCAAACTTTTTTCTAACCATATATGCGCAAAACGACACAAAAAATGAAGGGTCTGCTCATTTCTGAACGCACTGCACGCAGGTACAGCAACGCCGCACGAATACGCATGCGAATGCGCAGCAAACTTGAATGCGCGCAGCAAAGTAAACTGCGCATGCGCATTACTCGGCAAAACTAAGCAGCTGCGCATGCGCATTGGGTGCTCAAACTTTTTCTAACCATATATATGCGCAAACAACGTCAAAAATGAAGGGTCTGCTCATTTCTGAACGCACTGCACAGGTACAGCAACGCCGCAATGAATACGCAGCTGCTCGTTCGCAGCAAACTGCAAATCTTAAACGCAGCAAACTGCGCATTAGCTCGGCAACACCGGCAAAGCAGCTGCGCATTGCGCATTGCGTTCAAACTTTTTCAACCATATATATGCAAAACGACACCAAAAATGAAGGGTCTGTTCATTTCGAACGCACCGTAACAGGTACAGCAATGCCGCAATGAATACGCAGCTGCGCATGCGCAGCAACCGCAATTGCGCATGTGCGCAGCAAGCCAACCGCGC
Source organism: Huso huso (assembly GCA_036884735.1). Taxonomy (NCBI): domain Eukaryota; kingdom Metazoa; phylum Chordata; class Actinopteri; order Acipenseriformes; family Acipenseridae; genus Huso; species Huso huso. Next base: position 2,613 of record JAHFZB010000829.1, read on the forward strand.
GCATGCGCATTAGCTCGGCAAAAATAAACAGCCGCGCATGCGCATTGCTGTTCAAACTTTTTCTAACCATATATTCGCAAAAACGACGCAAAATGAAGGGTCTGCTCATTTCTGAATGCACTGCACAGGCACAGCAACGCCGCAATGAATACGCAGCCGCGCATGCACCGCTGCACATGCAAACCGCGCATGCGCATTAGCTCGGGCGCTTTAAACTAAGCAGCTGCGCATTGCATTGTGTTCAAACTTTTTCTAACCATATACATGCGCAAAACGACACCAAAAATGAAGGGTCTGTTCATTTCTGAACGCACTGCACAGGCACAGCAACGCCGCAATGAATACGCAGCCGCGCGCGCAAACTGCGCAGGCATGCGCATGCAAACCGCGCATGCGCATTAGCTCGGCAAAAACAAAGCAGCGCGCATGCGCATTGCGCTCAAACTTTTTTAACCATATACATGCGCAAAACGACTCCAAAAATGACTGGTCTGCTCATTTCGAACGCACCGCGCACAGGTACAGCAACGCCGCAATGAATACGGCAGCTGCGCATGCGCAGACCTTTCGGCAACTGCGCACACAGCACTGCGCAACCGCATGCGCATTAGCTTCGGCAAAACTAACAGGTGGGACGCGCATTGCGCTCAAACTTTTTCTAACCATATATGCGCAAAAGGACACCAAAAATGAATGGTCTGTTCATTTCGAACGCACTGCACAGGTAAAGCAACGCCGCAATGAATACGCAGCTGCAGGGCGCGCTGCGCAAACGCACAGCAATTTGCGCATTGCGCTCGCGCAGAAACAAAACATAGCAGCCGCGATGCGCATTATGCTCAAACTTTTCGGAGAAACGATCCCATAGGCGGTAAAACGAACTAAAAGGAATGAGCCCATTTCGAAAGAAGCGGAGGTACAGCAAAACAAGGAAAACGCAGTAAGACCAATTATTAAATGTCATTTACGCGCATGCTAGAAGTCTCAGAATCAAAATGTTAGTCGCGAAGCTACGGCACTCAATTCAAGCAGCTAACCATGTGATAGGCGCAGAAACTTTTTTCTGAGAGTGATGGAGCAAAATAATCAAACGTACAATGTATATTTCTGAAGGCAGGACAGAAAGGCGGAGGGGTAGCGCATACAAAGACGCAGTGCGCATGCTTCCCAGGTGTTCGCAACCGCGATGGCGCATTGCACGGACAAAAATGAAATGGTGGAATGACAAATAAAGGGCATTGCTATTGAAACTTTTTCCAACCACCAAACTGCGAGGCTGAGCAAAAAATGAGGGTCAATGATATTAGAAATAGCGAACAGCAATGCACAAACAGCAACGCTGTATAATTGGAAACTCGAAACGCAGTTAAATTGAATGGTGAATGATTTTGAAAACCCAACGCGCATTAGTCAAAAACAAGGTTTAAGGGCATGCGCATTGCATTCAAACTTTTTCAAAATAATGAAGACAAAATACACCAAACAGAAGGGTCTGTTCAAAATGAAAAACCGCACAGCCACAGCATGGCTGTTTTTAAAAATATTTTTAGCGCCAAAAAACAATTGATTAAAGCTAAGGTTTACAATTTTAAAAAAAACTAAAATGGTTTAATACGGAATGTTCAAAATTTTTTTCTAACCAATATGATGCAAAACGGGACAGAAAATGGGTGGTCTGAAAGAAAAATGAACGCAAACACTACAGGCAAGCAAACATCCCAAAAGAGAATAGAAATCAAAACAAATGCAAAAATGGTTTAAAACAAAAAAAATATTCAGCGAAAAAGGCAATATTATAACTGCGCAGGGAGAACAAAACAAAAGAGGTTAAAGAGCGCATTGAACTGCAAACACAAGTCAAAAAAACCATAGAAAAAAAAAAAACGAAATAGGAAATCAAATTGACAAAACCAATTCCAAAAGGAGGAACGGACAACATGCAAGAGAACATGTCAACGGAGTTAAATGAAATAACCGCGCACACAAACTTTGCAACTACAGATGAAGAAAAAACTAGGCGCGCATTAAATGAGCAAAAAACAAAAGGAGGACACGGATCACATGCCCCAAACTGGTAGTTTTAAATATTAGCAAAATGACACCAAAAATGAAGGGTCTGCCAAATAAAACTGAAAGCAACAGTCTCAATGAAATGAAAGAAGACACAGGGGTTGATCATGCAACAGTACTTGACAAAACTAATCAGCTGCACACAGCAAATGCTCAAACTTCCACAAAAAGGAGACAAAACCGAACCAGGTAACTACAGACCAATAAGCCTGACTTCTATTATATGTAAACTTATGGAAACTATAATAAGATCCAAAAATGGAAAAAAAAGAACTATATGGTAACAATATCCTGCGCAGCCAACATGGTTTTAGGAAAGGATCATGTCTAACCAACTTTTGAGGATGCATTGAAAACGACAACCAAAGCATACGAAGAGTTTGATTTGAAAGCTTTTTTCGAACCATAAATATTAATTTCAAAACGAACGCGGTAAAATTGAAGGGTCTGCATGCACATGGATTAGGGAGTACAGCAACATGCCGAAAAGAAAGTACTGCGCATGTGCAGAAACCGCAAATGCGATGTGAGGTGGTGGCAAAACTGGGGATCAGTATTCGTCTCTGCTATTGAAACTTTTTAATAACCATACTGATATAGCAAGCAAACACGTAAAATTTGGTAGAACGACACAAAAATGCACTGCACAGACACAGTTGAAGCAGCAAAGAATTCAAAATGATCTAGACCCGCGCGCAAAAATTGGGCAGACACATAGCAAAATGAAATAATAGAAAGAAAGTGTAATACGCGCATGCAGGCAAACTTTTTTTCAATTAAATATCATATGCGATAGTGAAAACGACACCAAAATGAAGGGGGAGTTTATGAACTCAGAAATGTCTTCATCTAGACAAGCAAGCTATAAAAAAAGGCTAACAAGATGCTTGATATATTGCGCAGAACCGTTGAATACAACACTAATGTTAAAACTCTACAATGCATTAGCTGACGTTCAAACTTTTTCCAGTTCAGTTCTGGTCACCTCGTTACAAAAATGAATTGTCTGCTTTTGAACGCAAAGAAGGTACAGCTATCCCGGGTTTAAAAGGCATGTCGTATGCAGACAGGCTAAAAGAATTGAAGCATTCGGTCTTGAACCAAGAAGGCGCGGGCGATCTGATTCAAAATTCAAAATTCTAAAAGGGCGCATGCAGCCCGGGGCTTCAAATTTTTTTCTAACCATATATGCAAAACGACGCCAAAAATGAAGGTCATTCATTTCAGAAAATAGGAGGCACTTTTTACACAGAGCAGTGAATGAGCAGCCGCCAACTCCCCAACTTTGCAACCGCTGACACCCTGGGATCCGTAAGAAGCTGCTTGATGAGATTAGCTCGGCAAAACTAACAACTGGCAAACGCGCAAGATGCTCAAACTCCTCTCGTTTGTAAACCATGTTCTTATGCTTATATAAAAAACGACACCAAAAATGAATGGTCTGTTCATTTCTGAACGCACCGCACAGGTACAGCAACGCGAATGAATGAATACGCAGCTGCGCACCGCGACATGCTTTAAAACCGCGCATGTGCATTAGCTCGCAAAAAAAACCAGCTGCGCTGCGATTGCGTTCAAACTTTTTCTAACCATATATGCGCAAAACAACATCAAAATGATGGGTCTGCTCATTTCTGAACGCACCGCGCAGCTATGTTAATCGTCAAGAATGAAACGCCCAGCACGGCGCGCAGCCGCGCATGCGCAGCAAACCGCGCAACCGCGCGTTACCTCGGCAAAAAACTAACTGCGCATGCGCATTGCGTTCAAACTTTTTTCTAACCATATATATGCGCAAAAACGACACCAAAAATGAAGAGTCTTCTCATTTCGAACGCACTGCACAGGTACAGCAACGCCGCAATGAATACGCAGCCGCGCATTCGGCAGCAACTTTGCAATGCGCATGCAGCAATAACTGCGCATGGCAAAACGTCAAAAAGCAGCGCGCATGCGCATTTTCAAACTTTTTTCTAACCATATACATGCGCAAAACGACACCAAAAATGAAGGGGTCTGCTCATTTCTGAACGCACTGCACATCTACAGCAATGTCCGCAATGAATACGCATGCGCGCAAGCGCAGCTAACCGTGCATGCGCATTACCCGCAAAAAACAACGGCTGCGCATGCGCATTGTGTTCAAACTTTTCTAACCATATATGCGCAAAACAACACAAAAATGAAGGGTCTGCTCATTTCTGAACGCACCGCGCATGTACAGCAACGCTGCAATGAATACGCAGCTGCGCATGCGCAGCAACCGCGCCTGCGGGCAAATTAACCGCATGCGCATTACCTCGGTAAAACTAAGCAGATGCGCACGCGCATTGCGTTCAAACTTTTTCCTAACCATACACTTGCGCAAAACGACATCAAAAATGAATGGTCTGTTTCATTTCTGAACACTGCACAGTTACAGCAACGCCGCGAAAATACGCAGCTGAATGCGTACCAAACTGCGTACGCGCATGCGCATACAGCAAACCGCGCATGCACATTACACGGGCAAAATCCGCGAGCTGCGCATGCCATTGCGCTCAAACTTTTTATAACCATATATGCGCAAAACGACACAAAAAATGAAGTCTGTTCATTTCGAACGCACCGCACAGGTACAGCAACGCCGCAATGAATACGCAGCTGCCTGGCGCGCAGCAAAGTGCGCATGCGCATTAGCCGCAAAACCAAGCAGCCGCATTGCGCATTAAAACTTTTTCTAAACCATATACGCGCAAAACGACACAAAAACAGAAGAGTCTGTTCATTTCGAACGCACCGCACAGGCACAGCAACGCCGAACGAACACGCAGCCGCGGATGCGCAGCAACAGCAAACCGCGGCGCGCAGCAACCGGCAACCGCGCAGCCGCGCATTAGCTTGTCTTAATAGCAGCGCCTGGTCAAACTTTTTTCTAACCATATATATGAGCAAAACGACATAAAAAATGAAGGGTCTGCTCATTTCTGAACGCACTGCACAGGTACAGCAACGGGCCATAGAATGAATACGCACGCTCATCGCGCAGCAAACCGTGATGCGCATGCACAGCAACCGCGCATGCGCATTACTCGGCAAAACTAAGCAGCTGCGCGATGCGCATTGCGCTCAAACTTTTCCCAACCATATATATGCAAAAACGACACCAAAAATGAAGGGTCTGTTCATTTCTGAACGCACAGGCACAGGCAACAGCAACGCCGAATAACGCGCAGTTGCGAATGCGCAGCAAACTTCAGAACCGCGCATGCGCATTAGCTCGGCAAAACTAAGCAGCGGGCGCATGCCCATTGGCGTTCAAACTTTTTTTCTAACCATATACATGCGCAAAACGACGCCAAAAAATGAAGGGTCTGCTCATTTCTGAATGCACTGCGCAGGCACAGCAACGCCGCAATGAATACGCTGCGCATGCTCGCGCGCAGTAAAACCGCGCATGCGCATTACCTCGGCAAAAACTAACAGATGCGACATGCGCATTGTGTTCAAACTTTTTCTAACCATATGCGCAAAACGACACCAAAAATGAAGGGTCATCCTATTTCGAACGCACTGCACAGGTACAGCAAGAATGAATACGCAGCCGCATTACGCGCAGCAACCGCAACCGCGCATGCGCAACCGCAGCAACCGCGCATGCACATTAGCCGGCAAAACTTAGCAGCCGCGCATGCGCATTGCGCTCAAACTTTTTTCTAACCATATAAATGCGCAAAACGACATCAAAAATGAATGGTCTGCTCATTTCGGAACGCACTGCACACGCCACAGCAACGCCGGGAATGAATACGCAGCTGCGCGCGCGCAGCAAACCAGTACGCTTTTGCAAGCAACCGCGCATGCGCATTACCCGGCAAAACAAGCAGGTGCATGCGCATTGCGCTCAAACTTTTTCTAACCATATATGCGCAAAACGACACCAAAAATGAAGGGTATGCTCATTTCTGAACGCACCGCACAGGTACAGCAACGCCGTTAATGAATACGCAGCTGCGCATGCGCAGCAAACAGCAAACGCGCGCATGCACAGCAAACACGCGCATGTAAAAACTCGGCAACACTAAGCGCACGCGCATTGCGTTCAAACTTTTTTCTAACCATATATGCGCAAAACGACACCAAAATGAATGGTCTGCTCATTTCTGGAACACACTGCACAGCTGCACAGCAACGCCGCAATGAATACGTAGCCAATAGCAGCAAACCGCGCATGCGCATTAGCTCGGCAAAACTAAGAAAGCTGCATTATGCGCATTGCGCTCAAACTTTTTCTAACCATATGTATGCGCAAAACGACGCAAAAAATGAAGGGTCTGCCCATTTCGAATGCACGCACAGGTACAGCAACACCAAGAATGAACACGCAGCTGCGCGCGCGCAGCAACTTTTGCAACCGCGCACACGCAGCAAACCGCAACGCGCATGCGCATTAGCTCGGCAAAACCAAGCAGCCGCGCACACGCATTGCGCTCAAACTTTTTTTTCTAACCATATATGCGCAAAATGACACCAAAAATGAAGGGTCTGTTCATTTCGATTGCACTGCACAGGCACAGCAATGCCGCAATGAATACGCAGCCGCGCATTCGCAGCAAACCGCAACCGCGCATGCGCACACTTGGCAAAACTAAGCAGGCGCGCGCATTATGCTCAAACTTTTTCTAACCATATACATGCGCAAACGACACCAAAAATGAAGGGTCTGCTCATTTCGAACGCACCGCGCAGGTACATCAATGCCGCACGAATGACGAGCTGCCCGGCGCAGTAACCGCGCATGCGCATGCAGCAAACCGCGCATGCGCACACCGGCAAAACTCAAGAAGGCGCATTCGCATTGTGCTCAAACTTTTCCTAACCATATATATGCAAAAAACGACACCAAAAATGAATGGTCTGTTCATTTGAACGCACTGCACAGGTACAGCAACGCCGCAATGAATAAACACGCAGCTGTGCATGTGCAGAAAACCGTAACATCTTTGCGCATTAGCTCGGCAAAAAGTAAGCAGCTGCGCATGCGCGTGCTCAAACTTTTTCAACCATATACATGCGCAAACGAAACCAAAAATGAAGGGTCTGCTCATTTCGAACACACTGCGCAGGCACAGCAACGCCACAATGAATGCAGCAACTTTGCTGCCATGCGCAAACTTTGCAAACCGCGCATGCGCACAGTTCGCAAAAACTAAAGCAGCTGCGCGCGCATTGGGCGGTTAAAAATTTTTCCTAACCATATATATGCGCAAAACGACACCCAAAAATGAAGGGTTCGATCATTTCTGAACGCACTGCACAGGTACAGCAATGCCGCAATGAATATGCAGTTGCGGATGCGCAGCAAACTTTGCAACCGCGCATGCACATTAGCTTGCGCAAAAAACTTAGCAGTTGCGACATGCGCATTATGTTCAAACTTTTTCTAACCATATATATGCGCAAAACGACGCCAAAATGAAGGGTCAGCCCATTTCTGGAATGCACTGGGCGCAGGTACAGCAACGCCGCACGAATGGCAGCTGCGCGGCGCGAGTAACAACCGTAACCGCATACGCAGCAACCGCGCGCATGCGCATTAGTCGGCAATAAAGACAGGTGCGATGCGCAATGTGTTCAAACTTTTTCTAACCATACGGCGCAAAACGACATCAAAAATGAAGGGTCTGCTCATTTCTGAACGCACTGCACATATACAGCAACGCCGCAATGAATACGAGCGGAGCGCATGCGCAGCAAACTTTGCAAACCGCGCATGCGCATTAGTCCGCAAAAACTAAGAAGGCGCACACGCTTTTATGCTCAAACTTTTTTCAACCCATATACAGCGCAAAACGACACCAAAATGAAGGGTCTGCCCATTTCTGAAGCACTGGGCGCAGGTACAGCAACGCCGCAATGAATATGCAGCTGGCGCATGCGCAGCAAAACCGCGCATGCGCATTACCCCGGCAAAACTAAGCAGATCGCGCATTGCATTCAAACTTTTTTCTAACCATATATATGCGCAAAACGACACCAAAATGAAGGGTCATCTCATTCTGAACGCACTGCACAGGTATAGCAACGCCAAGAATGAATACGCAGCCGCGATTCGAGCAGCAACTTTGCAACCGCGCATGCGCAGCAAACTTGCGAATCGCGCATGCGCATAAGCGATCAAAAACTTAACGTGAGCGCGCATGCGCATTGCGTTCAAACTTTTTTTCTAACCATATACATGCGCAAAACGACGCGTCAAAATGAACTGGTCTGCTCATTACTTGAACGCACTGCACATCCACAGCAACGCCGCAATGAACACGCAGCTGGTCATGCGCAGCTAACCGCAATACGCATTAGTTCGGCAAAGCAAGCAACTGCGCGCATGCGCATTGTTCAAACTTTTTCTAACCATATATATGCGCAAAAACAACACCAAAAATTAAGGGTCTCGTCATTTTCGAACGCACTGCGCACGTACAGCAACGCTGCACGACGCAGCCGCGCATGCGCAGCAAACGATGCAACCGTATTACGCACAGCAAACTGCGAACCGCGCATGCGCATTACCGGGTAAAAAACTAAGCAGCCGCATACGCGCATTGCTTTCAAACTTTTTCCTAACCATACATATGCGGCAAAACGATATAAAAAATGAAGGGTCTGCTCATTTCGAATGCGCCGCAGTTACAGCAACGCTGGGCACGAACACGCAGTTGCGCGCGCACAGCAACGCGCATGCACAGCAAACCGCGCATGCGCATTACCTCGGCAAAACTACAAGCAGCGCCGCGTTACGCGCATTGCATTCAAACTTTTTTTATAACCATATGTATGCGCAAAACGACACCAAAAATGAAGTCTGTTCATTTCTGAACGCATCGCACAGGTATAGCAACGCCAATGAATACGCCGCGATTCGCACAAACTTTAACTGCGCACACGCGCAACTTCACAACCGCGCATGCGCATTAGCTCGACAAAAAGCAGCAGCTGCGCATTGCGTTCAAACTTTTTCTAACCATATACATGCGCAAAAACGACGTCAAAAATAGGTCTAAACATTTCTGAACACACTGCACAGCTACAGCAGCAACCACAATGAATACGCGAGCTGCTCATGCGCGCCAAACTGCGCATGCGTGACACCGGCAAGCAAAGCAGCTGCGATGCGCGTGCGTTCAAACTTTTTTCTAACCATACATCGTGCGCAAAACGGCGTCAAAAATGAAGGGTCTGCTCATTTCTGAGCACTCGCAGGTACAGCAACGCCAAGAATGAATACGCAGCCGCGCGTGTAGCAAAGTGCGCATGCGCGACACCTGCAAAAACCAAGCAGAATCGCATTGGTATTCAAACTTTATTCTAACCATATATGCGCAAAACGACCAAAAAATGAAGGGTCTTCTCATTTCTGAATGCACTGCACAGGTGCAACAACGCCCGCGCAATGAATACGCAGCCGCGCATGAGCAGCAAAGCGTTGTAACCGCGCATGCGCAGCACTGTGCAACTTCGCCAAATACAGCGCGCTTAACAAACCCGCCAACTCCGCAAAAACTTAGCAAGCTGCGCGTGCGCATGCGCGTTCAAACTTTTCTAACCATATACATACAAAACGACATCAAAAATGAAGGGTCTGCTCATTTCTGAGCGCACTGCACAGATACAGCAACGCCGCAATGAATACGCAGCGCGTCGCGCGCAACTAACAATGCGCGTTACACCGGCAAAACTAAGCAGCTGCGCATGCGCATTGGTTCAAACTTTTTCTAACCATATACATCGCCAAAACAACGCCAAAAATGAAGGGTCTGCTCATTTCTGAACGCACTGCGCGTGCAGCAACGCTGCAATGAATACGCAGCTGCGCATGCGCGGCAACCGCTGCGCGCGCAGCAACCATAACCTGCGCATGCGCATTACCTCGGTAAAAACTAAGCAGATGCGCAAGTGGATTGCGTTCAAACACTTTTCTAACCATACACTTGCGGTAAACGACATCAAAAATGAAGGGTCTGCTCATTTCTGAACGCACCACCAGTTACAGCAACTTAATCTTGAATGAACACGCAGCTGCTCATGCGTACCAAACTGTAGTACGCGCATGCATTGGCAAACCGCGCGTCACGCCACCTCGGCAAAAAAACTAAGCGGCCGCGCATGCGCATTACGTTCAAACTTTTATAACCATATATGCGCAAAAACGACACCAAAATGAAGTCTGTTCATTTCTGAACGCACTGCACAGGTACAGCAACGCCGTAAATGCGCCCAGGCGCATGCGCATAAACTGCACCGCGCATGCGCATTAGCTTCGGCAAAACTAACAGCCGCGCATTGCGTTCAAACTTTTTCTAACCATATACAAGCGCAAAACGTCAAAATGAAGGGTCTAAACATTTCTGAACACACTGCACAGCTACAGTAACGCCACAATGAATACGCAGGTAACAGCAACCGCGCGCCGACACCGGCAAAATCGAAGAGCGCGCATGCATAGCAAAACTTTTAACCATAAATTGCAAAACGACGCCAAAATGAAGGGTCTGCATTTCTCGACCGAACAGCAACGCATGGCAACACGCAGCCTCGCATGTGCAGCAAAGCCGCATTACGGCAAAACGCATTGCATTCAAACTTTTTTCCTAACCATGGCGGCGCGCAAAAACGACACCAAAATGAATGGTCTGCTCATTTCGAATGCACTGGCGCAGGCACAGCAACGCCAAGAATGAATACGCAGGCCGCGCATGCACAGCAACGCTGTAACCGCGCATGCAGCAACCGTGAACTGCGGCGCGCAAAACCTCGCCAAAATCCTTGTGCAGCTGCGCGCGCATTGGCGTTTCAAAACTTTTCTAACCATATGTATGCGAAAACGACGTCAAAAAATGAAGGGTCTGCTCATTTGAACGCACTGCACAGCCACAACAACGCCCGCCATGAAACGCAGGCTGCTCGTGCGCAGCTAACTGTGCATGCGCATTACCTCGGCAAAAACTTAAGCAGCTGCGCATGCGCATTGGTTCAAACTTTTTCAACCATATACATGCAAAACAACGCTGTACCATATCTCGGCTGAACACCGCGCCGCGACAGCAACGCCGCAATGAACGCGCAGCTGCGCATGCGCAGCAAACCAACTGCAATATGCGCAACTGCGCATGCGCACAAAAAAACTAAGCAGATGCGTGCGGATTGCGTTCAAACACTTTTAACCATACATCTACAGTAAACGACATCAAAAATGAAGCGGTCTGCTCATTCAGCAACCGCACCGCACAGTTACAGCAACGCCGCAAAAAATCGCAGCTGCTCGCGCGCTGCAAACTGTGCATTGCGCTCAAACTAAACTGCGCCGCGACCGTACAGGTACAGCACCGCCACAATGAATATCGCGCAAACGAGCAAACAAAAATTATGCGCATTAGGTTGACAAAAATCCGTTGGGTTGTGTGATATTTTATGAATGCTTTTTCCCATTTATATGTAAAGCAACGCCAAAATGAATACGCATTTCTGCGCATGCGATCAACGAGGTAACCGCGCCATGCGTTAGCTCGGCAAAAAAACTAAGCATGTGCATTGCATTCAAACTTTTTCTAACCATATATGCAAAACAGCGTCAAAAATTGGTTGCCTGCTCATTTCTGAACACTGCGCGCGTGCAACAACGCTGCAATGAATCACGCCAGCTGCGCGTGCGCAGCAAGCGATGCAACTAACGCCTGCGCAGCAACACCGCAACTGCGCATGCGCGTACCGGTAAAACTAAGCAGATCACGCCAAGTGGATTGCGTTCAAACACTTTTCTAACCCGCCACACTTAAGTCGCTGACATCAAAAAATGAAGGGTCTGCTCATTTCTGAGCGCACTGCACGAACACAGCAACGCCCGCCGTGATCGCCAGCTGCTCATGCGCTGCAAACTGTGCATCATGCACAACAAACTGCGCGCTGCGTACCTCGGCAAAAACTAAGCAGCTGCGCGTGCGCGTGCGTTCAAACTTTATAACCATATACATAGCAAAACGACGTCAAAATGAAGGGTCTGCTCATTTCTGAATACGCAGCGGCGCTACAGCAACGCCAATGAATTGCTGCTCATGCGCATGCAAACTGCATGCGCTACCTCGACAAAAACTAAGCAGCTCGCGACACGCCGGCGTTCAAACTTTTTCCCAACCATATGTCGCAAAAAGCGACACCAAAAAATGAAGGGTCAGCTCATTTCTGAAAGCACCGCGCAGGTACAGCAACGCCTTAATGAATCTGCGCGCGCAGCAACCGCAACCGCGCATGCGCGTGCGCAAACTTCGCAACCGCGCATGCGCGTAGCTCGGCTTAAACTTAGCAGCTGCGCGTGCGCATTAACGTTCAAACTTTTTTTCTAACCATATGTCGTAAGCGACGCAAAAATGAAGGTCTGTTCATTTCTGAGCACCGCGCAGGTACAGCAACGCCGCACGAATACGCAGCTGCGCATGCGCAGCAACTTCGTGAATCGCGCATGCGCATCAACCACTCGCGTAAACTGCGCATGCACGATAGCTCGACAAAAAACTAAGCAAAGGCGACACGTGCGTTCAAACTTTATTCTAACCATATATATGCGCAAACGACATAAAAATGAAGGGTCTGTTTCTGAGCCCACTGCACAGGGAACAGCAACGCCGAATGAATACGCGGCGCGAGTGCGTAACTTTGCACCGGCGCATGCGCATGCGCGTGGCGGTAAAACTAAGAAGCTGCGCGCATGCTAATGCATTGAAACTTTTCAACCATATACATGCGCAAACGACACCAAAAATGAAGGGTCTGTTCGTTTCTGAACCCACCGCGCAGGTAAGGTGCAGGAACGCCCGCAATGAATACGCAGGCTGCCCGCGCGCAACCGCGTACGCGCGACACCGGCAAAATTAAGAAGGCGCGCATGCGCATTGTTCAAACTTTTTTTCTAAACCATATACATGCGTAAAACACCAAAAATGAAGGGTCTGCTCATTTCTGAACGCACTGAGCAGGTACAGCAACGCCAATGAACATCTGCACATACACATGCAACTGCGCAGCAACAACCGCAATCGCGCAGCGCATACCGGTAAAATTAAGCAGCGCGCATGCGATTGCGTTCAAACCTTTTTAACCATATATATACAAACGAAACTAAAATGAAGGGTTTGCTCTATTTCGAACGGATTGCAGGTAACAGCAACGCCAAGAATGCAGAGCAGCATGCGCAGTAACCGCGTATGCACATTACTGCAAAATTAAGTAGATGCGCATACATTGCATTCAAACTTTTTTCTAACCATATATATGCGCAAACATGCCAAATATGAAGGGTCTGCCCATTTTGAACGCACTGCACAGGTACAGCAACCGTCGAATGAATATGCAGTTGCGCAGCAAACGAGCAACTGCGTAACTTTGCGCGCATGCGCAATAACCGCGCTTCGATTAAAAACTTGAAGAGCTGCAATACGCATTATGCTCCAACTTTTTCTAACCATATAAATGCAAAACAACACCAAAAAAATGACTGGTCCGGTTCATTTCGAACCAACTGCACAGCTACAGCAACGCCGCGAATGAATACGCAGCTCACGCGCACAAATGTGCATGCGCAACCTCGGGCAAAACGCCGCGCATGCGCATTGGCTCAAACTTTTTTCTAACCATATATGCTAAAACGACGCCAAAATGAATGGTCTGCTCATTTCTAAACGCACCGCGCAGGTATAGCAATGCCGCAACGACGCAGCTTACGCACAGCAACGATGCAACCGCGTACGCGCAGCAAACTTAGCAACTGGGCACATGCGCACACCGCAAAATAAGCAGACGCGCATGCGGATTGGGCGCTCAAACTTTTTCTTAACCATATATATGCGCAAAAACGACGCAAAAATGAAGGGTCTGCTCATTTCGAAATGCACAGCTACAGCACAGCTGCGCAGCAAGTACGCGCATGCATTGCGCAACAAGAAATTACCGGCAAAATTAAGCAGCGCGATGCGCATTAAGTGCTCAAACTTTTTGCTAACCATATATATGCGCAAAACGCAAAAATGAAGTCGTTCATTAGTTTACACAAAATCTGCGCATGCAAGCAGCTGCGCATGCGCATTAGCTGCTCAAACTTTTAACTTTTATAACCATATATATACACAAACCACACCAAAAATGAAGGGTTCGCTCATTTCGAACGCACTGCACAGGTATAGCAACGCCGCACGAATACGAGCGCGGATGCGCAGCAAGCAAACCGCGCAATGCGGAATGCACAGCAACTTTGGAATGCGCATTAGCTTCGCAAAACTTAGCAGCTGCACATGCATTGCGTTCAAACTTTTTCCAACCATGGCGGCGCGCAAACGACGTCAAAAATGAAGGTCTGCTCATTTCGAACGACCGCGCATCGTGACCGCAACGCCAAGAATGAACACGCAGCGCACATGTGCAGCAACGCGTAACCGCTACGCGAGCAACCGTAACCGCGCATGCGCATTACCCTCGGTAAAACTAAGCAGCTGCTACGCGCATTGGCGTCAAACTTTTTCTAACCATATATGCTAAAACGACAACCAAAAATGAAGTCTGTTCATTTCCTGAACGCACTGCACAGCCAAGGTAACGCCGCAATGAATAATATTACGCTGCCCGGCGCGCAGCAAACCGCGACAAGACATGCAGCAAACCGTGCATGCGCATTACCTTGGCAAAAACTAAGCAGCTGCGCATGCGCATTATGTTCAAACTTCAGGCAATAGCCACACACAGTGTTGCAGGAAATGCATCACCTGCTATTCATAATTCTGAATAGCAGAGCCTGGCCAGGCAATGTCTTTTCTTTTTTATTATTAGCTCTTTATTTTCGTTCGCCTTATAGTGTTATTCCTGTCTCTTATTTTTAGAGCTTTTCAGGACATCTATATGTTTCCATTGAATTGGTTTGTTTTACCTGTGTTTTTTCATTACCCTTTTACTGGGGGTTTTACGGTAATGATTGGTGCTTGCTCCTTTTTTCCCTCCACTAGTCACCTGATGGGGGAAGGCCTTGAGTTCCTGTTTCCTGTTTTATGGGTGGGGAGTAGAAGGAAGGAGAAGAAGGGTGTGGTCGTTGCTCACCTTTGTTTTGTTAGGATCCTTGGTTGTATTACTATACTTTTTTGTTTTTTCATTATTTTGCAAAATATAGTTTTTGTTTTTCTCTTTGCAACTATCCTAACAGCGCAGGCTGCATTTTCTTTACCACCAGGTTTTTTCCTGCATTCCTTTTTCGTTTGGGGTTCTGTTTGTTTTTGCCAGTTTTGTTGTTTAAAGGATTTACATCAACTGCATTGCAGATTCACAGAACCAGCACCGGATCAAGAGCAGCCAGGGTGAGATCTTCTTCAATTATTTTCTACTGGATTACACTTTTTTTTTCTGAATGACCATTCATGTGCTTTATTTTGGGATGTTTGCATAGGGATTTTTCTGGGACATTGTTTGTTTTTGGTGATTTTATATTGCCTTTATTGTTTTTTGTTTGGGACTGTTATTGGGATTTCTTTATTTTTACTACTAGTGACATTCATTGCCTTCCAGTAGTTTTCTATAGGATGTTGAATAGACAATTTGTGTCCATTTTCCTTTGTAGTAATAAATGTATTTTTGATAGCCTCTGTGTGGCCCCCTTTCATAATTATTTTCGCTGTAGTAATTGACTGCTGTTGTTAGTCAACTTTGTTATAGAATTGGTGGTCTGCACGGGGACTCAAACAGAGGTTTATCTAAGAGTTTGTTGAAGGATAGGTCACTTTGTCTGATTCATATTCACTGGTGTTAATGGGCATAGGTTTTAAACATGTCTCTTACCCTGTCTACTCCTGCTAGAGAGCTAGGGCCTGGTGGTGAACTATTTGATATATCACCTATTGAACATGTGACAATGCGAAAACCCAGAGAAGCAGTGGGGGAATTTAACTACTTTATTGAGTGAACTTTATGTTGAGCCAGAGGAGCCTGAAGGCGTTGACATTGAAGAGCCAGTTTTGGCTGTTGATCGGCAAGTGTCTGAGGAATGGGCTAACACTGTGGAGGAGATAACGGAGCAGATTAGGAGCTTGGGGAAGAGTTTAAAATGGCACAAGATAGCAGCATTAATAGAGAGGAGTCACTGCGGCAGTATATTGATACTGGGTTTCAGAGAATTGAACAGTATGTAGATAGCGTTGTCCTTCAGCTGGACAAGGCAGTGGTTGACTGCCTTCATAGGCGAGAGACAAACAGTGGGCCAATACACTGGAGAAACTGGAGAAGAAAATAAACACCTCCAAAGTTATTCTAACAACACCTCGTTCTCAACGGTACAGCTCTGAGCCCTCTAGATTGGTGCTGGAAAAATTTGGATGTCCTCAAAAAAAATCAAGTGTTCACTCTAAGTCCAAACTCCTATAAAAATTAACTTCCCAGAGTTTGGGGGGGGGAGAAGGAAGACATGGATGCTGTGGGATACATAGATCTCTGTGAGGAGTTTTTGCATTGCAACCATTGGCTGATAATGAAATAATGGCCACATTATCATCAGTTTTAAAGGGTTCTGCTAAGAGCTGGTGGATGGCAGAGCGGCAAGGAATTTGTACTTGGCTGGATTTTAAAAGTGCTTTCTTAAAGGCTTTTTCCCAGTGGATTTCCTAACCACGGTGGAAGATAAATACGGGGAAAGTGCAAGCACCAGGGAGAGCATAAGAGATTTTGCCTATGACTATCGCGCCCTGTGTCTCAGGTGGAAGCCTGACATTTCTGAAACAGAGGTGATACGAAGAATACTGAATAGCTGCTACCCAAAGCTAGCGAGCTGTCTGCGGGATCAGTGATTTCGTGTCAGAACTGGTTGGGTCGCACCATGATAGAGAGACTGGAACATGCAAAAGGATTACTGGGCCAAGGTAAACAGCAAGTCCTCCACTGATCGCGCAGAGAAAAGAAAAGGAAGTAAGGGGGGCTTAAGGAAACCAGTAGAGGTGAGTGTGGTGCAAAATGTCCGCCAGTTTATAACCACCTCACCTAGCAATCCGGACTTACATTGTTGGTTGTGAAGATTGGGTGAGAGATGTGCACATCCCTGCGTTGCTGGACACTGGCTGCACTTTTACCTGATTAGAAACAAGCTCTGGAAAGAGATTCAAAGGCCCAGTGACTCTGTGATGCTGTGTAGCGACAGCGTTTGTGTTGGCTGATGGACAGACTCACTCATCTCTGGGGAAGACCTGGCTCACATATGACTTTCACGGTGAGATTTGGGTCATAGACACCTATATCATGGCTGATTTAACACCTGGCTTTCCCTTTGATACTGGGCCTTGACTTTTTTAGGTAAAACAAATACCCAAATTGATATGAGAGGAAAACAATATGGAGTAAAAAGGACCAAAGGGGTATAGCTTTTATCCATTTTACCTAAAGTAGAGTGGGGGCAGTCTGGAATATTGAAAAAAGGCTGAATCACCATCTGTTATGCTCTACATGGCTGTCCAGAAGAAGACGGTGGCTACTGCTGGTTTTACCCCACTGATGGATGAGGAGGCTGTTGCGGATCCCAGTGTCATAGGGGCTACGCCAGGATCTTCTGGCAACTCATGGAGGAGTGGCCTCTGTGTGCACCTCACAACTGGGTAAGACTACAGTGTGTACCCACAACATTTATACAACAGACGAGATGCCAGTGAGATGTAGGGCTTATCGAGCATCACCTCAAAAAGGCCCTAATTCAAGAACATCTTAGACAGATGGATGAGGACCGGGTTAAACCATCTTCCTCGGATTGGTCAGCCCCGGTAGTCCTCATTAGCGTGATGGATCCTATCGTTTCTGCGTGGACTACCGACAGCTAAACAAGAAAACCCAGTTTGACGCTTATCCCATGCCTCACATCCATGAGATTCTGGAGTCCCTCAATGGAGCTGTAGATTTAGCTCATTAGACCTGCGCTCTGGATACTGGCAGGTAGCGATGGATGCAGATAGCAAAAGGAAGACTGCTTTTTTGCCACTCCCTTTGGTCTGTTCCAATTCAAAAGTGATGCCATTCGGGCTCAAGAATGCGGCTGCAACATTTCAGCGGTTGATGGAGCAGGTGCTGGGGAGGGTTGAGAGGACGTTGTTGTTTTGTGTATATTGATGACATCATCATTTATTCACCCACGGAAGCCCGGCATCTGGAGGACCTCAAACTGGTCTTTCAGAAATTACATCAAGCCCGCCTCACCTTGAATTTGTCCAAGTGCAAGTTTTTAAAACCACCTTGAAGTTTCTGGGGCATGTGGTGACCAAGGATGGAGTGGCTGTTGACTCAGAGAAGTCAAGAGCTATCCAGGAATACCCAACCCCACCAACCTTAAGGGAGATTCAGCGCTTCCTTGGAGTGGTTGGATGGTATCATAAGTTTATTCCTCGGTTTGCGGATATCGCAGCACCCTCAACCACCTGAAGAAAAAAAGAGGTAAAATGGGAGGGACAACTGAGTGCCAAAACAGCCTGGAACAACTTAAGAAAAGCTCTACAAGCTCCGGCTGTGCTGGCACACCTGATCTTTCCAGAACCTTCACGGTTTACACGGATGCCAGTGAAGTCGGGCTGGGAGCTGTTCTTGCACAGATGGGTGAGGAAGGGGAACACGTAATAGCATATGCTTCCAGAGTTCTCAACAAGGCGAAAGAAATTATTCCACATCGGAGAAGGAATGTCTGGCAGTAGTGTGGGCAGTGGAGAAATGGCGGCATTTTCTGGAAGGCGCCCCGCTTGACGTGGTCACTGACCATGCTGCATTAGCATGGGCTTTCAATACACCCTAAGACATCCTCTCGTTTAACTCGCTGGACATTGAGGCTTCAGCAATTCACCTTCACCGTTTTGTACAGAAAGGGTAGCCTTAATGTGGTCCCTGATGCACTGTCCGGGCTCCAGTCTCGACAGATGTGGAGGCATCGGTATGTGTGAGCCAAGGGAGGGTTATAGCTCAGACCTGCCGGCTTCCCTTGATGAAGTGGCTGAAGCCCAATCCAGAGACCCCCATGATCTCCGTGGTACTTGAAGATCTGAAGACGTCGACTCCGTGGCAACTAACAGAATTACTTTTATGTTTCAGCAGGGTTTAGTCATCGTGGGGTTCCCATACCAGACGAAGGTTTTAGATTTCAGTTGGTTGTGCCAACCACACTTACCTCTTCTTTTTCTCTATTACTACCACAACAATCCTCTGGGGGGACACCTAGGTCAGTATAAAACTCTACTGAGGATATTGGAAGTTGCTTGTGGCCATCCATCCGCAAAGATACTTGAGGCACATAAAAGAGTGGCATATGTCAGAGATATAAGCCCACAAACAGAAAACCTGCTGGATTGTTGCAACCCACTACTGTCCAGGAGCCAGGAGACAAGCTGGGGATTGACTTAATGGGCCCTTTTTTCCTGAAGCAAGAAAGGACACGTCTACCTTTAGTGGTAATAGACTACTTTTCTAAATGGGTGGAAATGTTCCATTAAGAAACAGCAAGACGCCGAGTATCGCTAGAATACTTACCCAGGAGATTTTCACTCGATGGGGTACCCCCAATACCTTGTGTCTGACAGAGGTCCCAGTTCACCACCAGCCAGCTGATTGAGGAGATCTGCAAGTCCTGGGGGTCATCCGTAAATTAACCACTGCTTACCACCCACAGGCAAATCTCACCGAGAGAGCTTAATCGTACTATCAAACCATGATTGCCTCCTTTGGGAGAGAATCATAAGCAGTGGGATGAATGGCTACCTGAGTTCCGCTTATAAATACCGCCAGGCAGGAAACCACTGGTTTGTCTCCAGCTGAAGTGGCCGTGGGGCGTACCCTTAAGGGCCCTCTGGATCGACACTGCAGTGGCTCCCTCTCCGGGTTCTCAGCAGTATTCCCTGTTAGAACGGGGCACAATCTACTCAGGGAAGTTCGACATAGGGTTAGCCTTGCCCAAAACGCCAGGCTAAAACTATAATCTCCATAGGAGAGATGTTCAATTGGAAGAAGGACATTGGTTTGGGTTCGAACACACCCATTGTCTGATGCCTTGCCAATTCTCTGCCAAGCTAGCACCAAAATGGTCAGGGCCTGCCAAAATTATTAAAAAGCTGGGCCCTGTCAATTACCAGGTACAGTGGACAGACCAGAAACAGAGGGTTGACACAGTGCATGTGGTCAATCTGAAGCCATATTTTGGAGCTAAACCCTGGTACCTCCGGTGGGGGGGGACTATGTGGCAATAGCCACACAGTGTTGCAGGAATGCATCACCTGCTATTCATAATTCTGAATAGCAGAGCCTGGCCAGGCAATGTCTTTTCTTTTTATTATTAGCTCTGTTTTTTTTCGTTCGCCTTTTATAGTGTTATTCCTGTCTCTTATTTTTAGAGCTTATCAGGACATCTATATGTTTCCATTGAATTGGTTTGTTTTACCTGTGTTTTTTTTCATTACCTTTTACTGGGGGGTTTTACGGTAACGATTGGTGCTTTTTCTTTTTTCCTCCACTAGTCACCTGATGGGGAAGGCCTTGAGTTCCTGTTTCCTGTTTTATGGGTGTGGGAGTAGAAGGAAGGAGAAGAAGGGTGTGGTTGCTCACCTTTGTTTTGTTAGGATCCTTGGTTGTATTACTATACTTTTTGTTTTTTCATTATTTTGCAAAATATAGTTTTGTTTTTCTCTTTGCAACTATCCTAACAGCGCAGGCTGCATTTTCTTTTACCACCAGGTTTTTTCCTGCATTCCTTTTTTCGTTTGGGGTTCTGTTTGTTTTTGCCAGTTTTGTTGTTTAAAGGATTTACATCAACTGCATTGCAGATTCACAGAACCAGCACCGGATCAAGAGCAGCCAGGTGAGATCTTCTTCAATTATTTCTCTACTGGATTACACTTTTTTTTTTTTTCTGAATGGCCATTCATGTGCTTTTTTTTTGGGATGTTTGCATAGGATTTTTCTGGGACATTGTTTGTTTTGGTGATTTTTTATATTGCCTTTATTGTTTTTTGTTCGGGACTGTTATTTGATTTCTTTATTTTTTTTACTACTAGGGACATTCATTGCCTTCCAGTAGTTTTCTATAGGATGTTGAATAGACAATTTGTGTCCATTTTCCTTTGTAGTAATAAATGTATTTTTGATAGCCTCTGTGTGGGCCCCCCTTTCATAATTATTTTGCTATAGCAATTGACTGCTGTTGTTAGTCAACTTTGTTATACATTAAAATTATGAAAAATAAAATTGGCCAAATGTAATTTTTTCGACAGTCCGGACTCAGTCCACTTTACAGAAAAGGGGGTGTCGAATTTGGGTAGTTTTGAAGATCAAAAATTGTGGTTTTCTTGACAGGTCTGAACCTGTAAGCTTTCTCAAAATTAGGGCATTGAAATTATGAAAAAAAAATGGCCCAAAATTATATTTTTTCGACGGGTCCGGACCTGTCCACTTTTTACAGAAAAGGGGGGGTTTCTAAATTTGGGTAGTTTTGAAGATCAAAATTTGTGTTTTCTTGACATGTCTGAACCTGTAAGTTTTCTCAAAAGAACAGTACATTAAAATTATGAAAAAAAAAATAAAATTGGCCAAAATGTAATTTTTGGACAGGTCAGGACCAGTCCACTTTTAGAAAAAAGGGGTGTCTAAATTTGGGTAGTTTTGAAGATCAAAAATTGTGTTTCTTGACATGTCCTTGAACCTGTAAGCTTTCTCAAAAGAACAGTACATTAAAATTATGAAAAATAAAATTGGCCAAAATGTAATTTTTCGACAGGTCCGACCAGTCCACTTTTACAGAAAAGGGGTGTCTAAATTTGGGTAGTTTTGAAGATCAAAAATTGTGTTTTCTTGACATGTCTGAACCTGTAAGCTTTCTCAAAAGAACAGTACATTAAAAAGTATGAAAAAATAAAATTTTCCAAAATTTAATTTTGCAAAGACAGGTCTGGACCAGTCCACTTTTACAGAAAAGTGGGTGTCTAAATTTAAATAGTTTTGAAGATCAAAAATTGTGTTTTCTTGACATGTCTGAACCTGTAGCTTTCTCAAAAGAACAGTACATTAAAGTATGAAAAAATAAAATTGGCCAAAATTTAA
The DNA here is from genome assembly GCA_036884735.1 of Huso huso. Taxonomy (NCBI): domain Eukaryota; kingdom Metazoa; phylum Chordata; class Actinopteri; order Acipenseriformes; family Acipenseridae; genus Huso; species Huso huso. Next base: position 24,792 of record JAHFZB010000829.1, read on the forward strand.
TATTTTCGTCAGGTCCGGACCAGTCCACATTTGCAGAAAAGGGGATGTGTAAATTTGGGGAGTTTTGAAGATCAAAAAATGGTGTTTTCTTGACATGTCTGAACCTGTAAGCTTTTTCAAAAGCTCGGGCATCAAAATTATGAAAAAATAAAATTGGCCAAAATGTAATTTTTTTGACAGGTCCGGACCAGTCCACTTTTACAGAAAAG
>JAHFZB010000830.1:0-25000 GCA_036884735.1 Huso huso
TATGTAAAACCAAACTCTGTTTCTGAGAGAACTGAGAGTGGCCTGAACCAGGCAATGGCCTATATTCGACCACTTCAGAAAAACCTGGAGAGCATTGCGAAGCGTGAGGCTGAAGAGGTAAGAACAGTTGTCAAAATCTGATCTCCTCTATATTCCTTCTTCTTCGCCTCCCTCTACAGACCTTTCTATCTGAATTTCCCTTGATTCTATCACCCTTTCCCCTTCCTCCTCTGCCCAAACCTTGGTGTCACCTTTGATTCCTCCCTTTCCAACTCTCAACATATTTCTCCACTGGCACGCTCTTACTGTTTCTTTTTGAGCAATATCTATTGCATTAAACCTGCTGGACTATGGCCCTCGACGATCAGGACTGGAGATCACTGGGTTAAGGTGTAAATGCACATGTAACACATACTATAAAAATGAAGCATGTTAAAAATAAATGTGTGTTTGTTTGTTGTAGTGTCAAGAGGTGGTCATGCAGAAGTGCAAGAGGTGTGAAAAAGATATCCCTATGCAATGCCTTTCAGAACACTTTGAAAACTGTGGAAGGTCATCTATTTTTCTGGTGTATTTGTAATTTAAATTGCTCATTTCTTTTTACAACATAGTGGTTGACTTGTATCTGTGGTAAATATGTTTTGACATTCAACGCATCTATGTCTTTGTTAACTGTTTTCAGACAGCCTGATGACACTGATTTGGAAGATGATGTTGTTATGGAGATATCTGAAGAGACTCAACTATCTATGTCATCACATGACAACACATCCCATGTTCAAAATTATTACAACAAGCACCATGCTTCTTGTAGTGGACTGTACAGGTATGTAATGTTTTCAATGTGGAGTACTCGTAAGTAATTGTCATTTTTATATAATTAAAATATTTTTATTTTTTAACATTAATATTGAGTACGATGTTTGTTTCCGTGACAGTAATTTCTGTTGTGCACAACACAATGTCTCACATTGATGTAATTTAAAAGACTTTTACTATCAAAGGACTATTACTGCAGAAGGAAAGTAAGAATGGAGCTTCCAATGCTATCAGTGTTATAGTGGGCTGAATTTCTTATTTATTCTTTTGTTTCTTAGAGACTATGTGGACCTTGTCAGTGCGCCTCACCCCTCCTGTCACCCTCGCCCCTCCTCTCACCCCTCGCCTAACCCCTCCTCTCACGCCTCGCCTCACCCCGGGTCAGTGTGGCACAGCCTGTCTGCTCTTCTGAACAAACACTTCAGCCCTGCCGACACAGTGAGAGTCTGGAGCAGCAACACAAGGTAACCTGAACACAATAAACACACACACTGCTATACACACACACACACACACACACACACAAACACACACACACACACAGTGAGAGGCTGGAGCAGCTACACAAGATAAATTGAACACAATAAACACTGCTACACACACAATCCTAGCTGCAGCACATGCACAATGTTATACAGACACACACAGACACAGCTGTACAGTGACACAGAGACGCACACACAATCACAGCTGCAGCACACACTCTGAAATGCAGGTGTAGTGCAGCGTGTAGTTGTGACTCTGTGTCTCTCCCTCTGCCTCTCTCTCAGGATTACGAGCGGAGGCTGCGCTTGTTGAGCCTGGATGATATGGAGCGGCTGGCGACCCGCATGCTTCACCCTGAGGCTGGGGAGTGCATGGAGCTGTCCTTCCTGGACTGAGGAATACTGCTGCTGCCCTCTCCTCTCCCCTCCCCCCTTCTTCTCCTCCCCCCCTCTCTTCTCTCCTCTTTACTCTCTCCTCCCCCTCTCCTCTCCTCTCCTTACTTTGTTTAAAAGAATAGAAGCACACCCAGTGAGCAAGGCATTGAGCAGCCCCACATCCCGCTTCACAATACCGCTACATATTGACTGACTGTTTGCATCGTGTGTGTTTGGTAAGACAAACCACATTTTCTCCTTTCTGCTATTTTAAAAGGGGGTTGTGGGTAACAGAGTGTGTTTTTGCTGGGGACTGCAGCCCTTCCATTACCATTGCTCGTAGAGGGGAGATTGTTTTACTTTCAAGCCTTTTTCTTTAATAAATCCGGACGTTTGGAAATACATACTGTGTGGACGTTTCCCTTCTTCATGGGTCCATGCAGCATCCTGTCACACAACAAGCCCTGAAAGGGGATCTATACATATTTATTCTCAATCACCAGGCAGTAATCGCAGCTACAATACAGACACTGAGGCGTGTCACTTTTATTGGCTCAAACTTTAAACGACGCCTTGAAGCCTCTGAAGCCTTTTCATGGCCCTCCACCTGTCCTTGATCAGAACGCTGTCCTTCCTCTAAGGGGTCGCTTTCCATGCTAATCTTCCGTTTCCTCTGCAGAAAGGACAGGACAGTGTTCACAGAGCTCCCTTCACTCCCACAAAGCCAAGACATCCAGGCTCTTGTGCTGCTTTTGCTCCCCAGCGCCCGAAAGTGCTTGCTGGCAGTGCTGAGGCACGCTCACCCTGAACAGCAGCGCTAGTTTTTGCCTATTGAGGAAGGCTTGGCGCCCCGTTGGTTCATCAGTAATAATGAATTAGTGGAGACAGTACAGTGCTCGGGGGGGATGAAAGTTTACATCAGAATAGAAACTTTGCACAAAGTCAACCTGCTGGAAGTGGAATCATTTCTGCTGCGCAGCTTCAGATTCCACAGCTTGACGAGGAACACAATATAAAAAAACACATGTTCCTCTGAAGCCACACAGTTATTACATATATGATTAGTGTTAACACTCATAGCATTGACCTGGTATCCCTGGTATTTACCTCCGAGCCCTGCTGTGTAACAGGGGTGTTTCATAATCCCTCCTCTCTTCAGTGGCATGAAAGACTGCAACTGTGCAGCCAGAGCCAGGATTCTCAACTCCTGCAGTGCGATCTCTGACAAGGGAAGTGAACCTCATATACAAGGTTAGAGGGCAAGGCAGTCACAAGCAGACAGGTGGTGCAGTGGGCTAGTTCACTAGCATGCTGTGCTGCTTACCTTGGGGGACTGAGTTCAAATCCAGGTGAGTTCCTCCTTTGTTTTCAAAGACTTGGGTAATTTCTTATATAAGACAATGAAAAAGCAGACTACTCCGTGGAAGTAAGATGGACTGGGTTCAAATCCAGGCGAGTTCTTTGCTTGTTTCAAAGAATGTGTTAATTGAGCTTATATAGTGTGAACCAAAGCTTTCCTGTGGGAGCTGGTGGCGCAGTGGCTATGCTGATGGCCTTCTCTCCCTGAAGACGGTGGTTCGAATCCTGGTCCCGGAGGTGAGTTCCTGAGGTAAGTAATGCTGTTGGTTGTGAGTCATGGTGGTGGTTGTAAATCTGGGTGTTGACTGTAAGTAATGATGCAGGTTGTAACTAACGATGTTGGTTGTGTCTCCACAGATGGAGGAGGGCAGTGTGCCCTGAAGAGGAGCCGGAAGAGGATGAAGAGGGGCTTGGGCCCCAGCTGTGGGGGAGTGGAAGATGGGGTGTTGGTACCATGAGGGAGGAAAAGCAGGAGGTGTAAACATGGGGAGCAGGCAGTGATGTTATCTTGTCTTTTGCCATGATCAGCTGAGCTCTAGAGATGATTATAGGCCATAAGATCTCGTTAACACTCCCTGTCAGATGGCAGGGCAAAAGGAATATCTCTACCTGCTCCCCCATGTTTAAACCTCCCTTCTTCTCCTCCTCCTCTCTGGTACCAACACCCCCATCTTCCACTCCCCCCACAGCCGGGGGCCCCAGCCCCCTCTTCATCCTCTTCCGGCTCCTCTTCAGGGCACACTGCCCTCCTCCGTCTGTGGAGACACAACCAACATCGTTAGTTACAACCTGCATCATTACTTACAGTCAACACCCAGATTTACAACCACCACCATGACTCACAACCAACAGCATTACTCACCTCCGGGACCGGGATTTGAACCACCGTCTTCAGGGAGAGAAGGCCATCAGCACAGCCACTGCGCCACCAGCTCCCACAGGAAAGCTTTTGTTCACACTATATAAGCTCAATTAACACATTCTTTGAAACAAGCAAAGAACTCGCCTGGATTTGAACCCAGTCCATCTTACTTCCATGGAAGAGCCTGCTTTTTCATTGTCTTATATAAGAAATTAACCAAGTCTTTGAAAACAAACAAGGAACTCATCGGGATTTGATCCCGGTCCCCCAAGGTGAACAGCACAGCATGTTAGTGAACAAGCCCACTGCACCACCTGTCTGCTCGTGACAACCCAGCATTGCACAGAAGCCCTTATATCATCCTCTTTTATATTATTTGTATGCTTAGACCACTGACCCCTTGTCCTGTTACGTAAACACAAGTCTATCAAAATGGGTAAAGTGTTTGAAAATGAAAAGGAAACACCTGCCCTGGGTTTGAACCCGCTACCCAGGGAATCACGGGTCTCTGCTCTACCAACAGAGCTATCCAGCCGACTGGTGCTGATGTTGTTTGAAACACATTATTACATTGTGTGGTGAGGACCTGGGGGCTAAGAGGTGATTCTCAGCTTTGTTTCATTTGTGATGAACTGGATTCAAAACCAAACCTTATAAACAGGTAAGTTTAACAATATTTTTGAAATCAATAGATTAACACTTGTGCTTTACACGTGATTTGAACCAACAACCTTGGAAGTCAGAATCCAGTGCTCTACCACCTGTGCCAGCCAGAGAGCTACTCTCTCCTGCTGCCAAATGACCTCCAGTACATTAACTAATGATTTGTACAAAATGCAGATCACTCCATTGGAAATATCCAATAAAAGAGTCACTTCTATCATGTCTTTGACAGATTCAAACTACAAGGTGCTGTGAAAACAGAAGATTTCAATCTGTATCCTGGATATGATCCCAGTCTCTCAAGGGAAAGAGCATTTAAGCACAGGGACTGACCCCACTGCACCACCTAGCAGCTGTCCCTGAAGTTAGATTTACATTGCCTACAAGGTAAAATAACCAACTTGAAAAAAAAAAAGAAAAACAGGCATGTTGCATGGGGTTTGAACCACCAACCCTTGGAATCATGGCCCTGTGCTCACCAACTGAGCCATCCTACCAGCTGTATCACTGCACTCATTTGTGACTTGAACTGGACTAATGATCTGTACAACATGGAGGTGATTACTGCCTTGAAAATATCCAATAAAAGAGTCACTTCTGTTGTATCTGACAGATTCAAACAAACAGACGCTGTGGAGAAACAAAACAAGCACACAACACAAGACTTCAAACACAACTCTGGGGTTTATTTATCAATTTTTTTTATTTTTCTTAATCAGAGAACACCAGTCATGCTGTGCCATTGAATTGTGGGTCTGGTTTTAAACTCAGTTCACTTGTCCTGTGAGCTGGCTTTGAACCCAGACCTCCAAGGGGAAAGGCAGGCAAAGCTAGGAACTAGCCCACTCCACCACCTGGCTGCTTGTGACAGACCAACACTCTAACCTGGTATATGAGATTCACTTCCCTTGTCAGAGACTGCACACACACGCAGAGTTGCATGCCACTGAAAGAGGAGGGATTATCAAACCCAACCCTATTATACAGTAGCTCCATAAGGTAAATTAAACAATATTTCTGAAAATGGGGAAAAAAACATAACTTGTGTTTCATGTGGGACTTGAAACAGTTGTTAAGAGAATCTGAAGCCGATAACGCTAACAACTACACCAATCAGCAAGCTCTCAAAGCTCCTCAGCTGCTCCCCAGTATTTGAATTCTTCATGAGTGCAGCTGAGGGGTTGCAAGGATGCTGAAATAGACCAGCAGCTCAGACCCCCTGCTGAGTTTACCTTTAACATTACATCAAAGATTCTGGAACAATAAATGTAAAAAATAAGGCATTTAACATCACATTGCATTTTTTTGCCAAGGTTTGAACCCTGTCCACCAATAATCACATTGATGCAAACCTAGCCAACCAGACTCCTGTGCTATCTATCAGCTTAAGGTGAGATAGTGTGTGACATTGTCTATAAGGTTCATTCTTTAAAAATGAAAGTACAGCACTGTGAAAGTGCACCAAGTGTAACCCACACAAGAGAAGCATGCAATTCCTCGTTACTCCACTGGTCGGTGTGTTTTTTAACTTTTTTTTTAAATGTAAATGTTTTTCATGAAAATATCACTTTGTTTTTTGAAAAAAAAAAAAAATACAACATTGAAACGCACTAGGATGTAAACAGTGGACTAATAAACCAATAACTCGAACATTTAATAATACAAAATAATAAAATCAGTGTGAAATGAATGAAAAAACGGCTTAGTTATACTTGCAGCAGTAGGAGGTTATGGATTCTGAAATGTCATGACCTCCTGCTGCTGAATGTGTGCTCAAGACTCCACCCAGCGGCAGAAAGAGGTAATGCGTCCAAAACCATACTGAGCCAGCCAGAGTGCTGAGAATCACACAAAAACCAGACGTGCTCAAAGGCCCAGGCGGGGTGCCTGAATCCAAACCATACCGAGTGAGCCAGCCAGAGAGCTGCTGAACACCACACTGAGCTGCACAGCACGGCTATAATTCATATACTGAGCGAGCCAGCCAGAGAGCTCCTGAACACCACACTGAGCTGCACAGCACGGCTTCAATTCATATACCCAGAGAGCCAGCCAGAGAGCTGCTGAACACCACACTGAGCTGCACAGCATGGCTTCAAACCATTCTGTGAGCCAATAAAGAGCTGCTGAACACCACATTGAGCTGCACAGAGGACAATTCATATCAGAGCCAGGACCACCTTGCCTGCTGAACACCACACTGAGCTGCACAGCAAGGAGAATTCATTTTTTACCCAGAGAAAAGCCAGAGAGCTGCTGAACACCAATCAACACCTGCACAGTGGGTTTGAAACCTGAACTCTGAGAAACAGAGTTGCTGAACACCACACTGAGCTGGACCAGCTATCCAATTCATGCATGAGGGCCCAGCCAAAGCTTTTGAACACCACACTGTGATGTAGACCTGGCTTCAATTCCATAAACAGCTTGAGAGCAAGACTTAAAATGGATTTAAAACCAAGCTTGAACACCATATATTTGAGCTGCACAGCATGAAGACTTGAATTCATATACCCAGACAGCCAGCCAGAGAGCTTTCCAACACCACCTGAGCTGCACAGCATGGCTTCAACATGTTGTGGTGTGAGACCCAGGAGGCTGAACACCACACTGAGCTGATTCTTCAATCCATTCTTTGTTACATTGGGGACAAACTGGATTTGGAAGTGTTAAAATGTTTGGGAATGTTGCCTTCTTTTTGGCCCACATGCTTTATCAATGGGAGAACTTTGTTTTGAAGAGAAAAGAGGTCTTTGTCTACACATGCTGTCAACACCTGGGTTTGAGGATAAAAGAACTCTGGGAAACCTCCCTAGTACAGGTGCCCCATCTTCCACTCCCATGCAGGGCCCAGGTCAAAAGCCCCTTACATGTTGTGATGTGCCCTGGGGAGCCATGTGGAGAGACAGACATGACATGGATTTAAAACCAACATCATTAAAAGGTCAAAATGATTTAATATATTTGAGAATGAAGAACCATACATGTAGGACTTGAACCTCCAGGATGGGAATCACAGTCCCCTGCTTTAGGGACAGAGGCCATCCATGGGACTGGATCTCACCTGAAACACATTATTACTTTGGTTGTGGTGTGGACCAATTAAGGTGATTCTTTGAAAAGCAAAAGAACTTGCCTAGAATTGGATTCCAACCCATCTCACTTCCATGGAGGAATCTGCTTTTTCATTGCCTTGTATAAGAAATTAACCAAGTCTTTGAAAACAAAGGAAAAACTCACCTGGATTTGAACCCAGTCCCCCACAGCAAACAGCACAGCATGCTAGTGAACTAGCCCACTGCACCCTCTGTCTGCTTGTGACAAGCCAGCATTGCACAGAAGCCCTTATATCACCCTCTTTATATTATTATTTGTCTGCTTAGACCACTGACCCCTTGTCCTGTTATGTAAACACAAGTCTATCAAAATGGGTAAAGTGTTTGAAAATGAAAAAGAAACACCTGCCCAGCATGGGTTTGAACCCGCTACCCAGGGAATCACGGGTTCCTGCTCTATCAACAAAGCTATCTAGCCGAACGGTGTTCCTCTTGTTTGAAACACATTACATTGTGTGGTGAGGACCTGGGGGCTAAGAAGTGATTCTCATCTTTGTTTCATTTGTGATGAACTGGACTCAAAGCCAAACCTTATAAACAGGTGAGTTTAACAATATTTTTGAAATCAATGGATTAACACTTGTGCTTTACATGTGACTTAAACCAATAACCTTGAAGTCAGAGTCCAGTGCTCTACCAAAAGAGCCAGCCAGATATCTGCTCTTTTCTGCTGTCAAATGACCTCCAGTACATTAACTAATGATTTGTACAAAATGCAGATCATTGGTTTATCCAATAAAAGAGTCACTTTACAATCTGCAGCTGGGGATTTGATCCCAGTTCCTATCAAGGTAAACAACATTTAGCATAAGGGACAGAAGTGTTAAAGGACTAGCAGCTGTCCTTGATGTTAGGTTCCCATTGCCTACAAGGCAAATTAACCAACTTGAATAAAAAAACATTACCACAAAGCGGGGTTTGAACCACCAGCCCTGGGAATCAGGGGCCCTGTCTACCAACTGAGCCATTCTGCCAGCTGTACCGCTGCACTCATTTGTGACTTGAACTGGCCTAATGATCTGTACAACATGGAGGTGATTACTGCCTTGAAAATATCAATAAAAGAGTCACTCCCTGTTGTATTTCACAGATCCAAACAAACATGGACGGGCTGGAGAAACAAAACAAGCACACAACACAAGGCTTCAAACACAATTCTGGTGTTTATTTATCAATTCATTTTTGGTTTCTTAATCAGAGGACACCAGTAATGCACTTGCCATTGCATTGAGGGTCTGGTTTCAAACTCAGTTTACATGTCCTGTGAGCTGACTTTGAACAGACCTCCAAGCAGAAAGGCAGGCAGATTTTAGTGAACCACCACTGCACCACCTGGCTGCTTGTGACAGTTAGGATTTGTCTCTAACCTGGTATGACCAAACCACTGATTAGAGGAGGGATTATCAAACCCAACCCTATTATACAGTATTTTTATAAGGTAAATTAAACAATATTTCTGAAAATGAGGAAAAAACATAACTTGTGTCTCATTGGGACTTGAAACAGCTGTTAAGAGAATCAAACCGATAATGAGGCTAACAACTACACAAATCAGAAAATCTCAAAGCTCCTCTGATGCTCCCCAGTATTTGAATTCTTCATGTGTGCAGCTGTTCAAGGTGTTGTAAAAAACATGGCTAAAATAATTAAGCACAGACCCCCTGCTGTAAATCAGTGATATTAACATTACATCAAAATTCTGAACAATAAATGTGGAAAATGGGGGATTTAACATTTCTTGAATGTTTTTCTGAAAAGGTTTGAAGCTGTTACCAATAGTCAAATGTCTTCAAACCTAGACAACCAGACTCCTGAAAAATCTCTGTGCCTAACAAGACGCTTGAACAATGTCTATAAGGTTCATTCTTTAAAAAATGAAATGCTGTACAGTGAACTGCACCAAGTTTAACACACACAAGAGAGGCTGTGAACACCACATGCAATACCTCGTTATTCCACTGGTCGGCGTGTTTTTAACTTTTTTTAAATGTAAATGTTTTTCATGAAAATATCACTTTGTTTTTGACAAAAAAATACAACATATAAAAGCACTAGGATGTAAAAAGTGGACTAATAAACCAATAACAAGAACATTTATCAAATACAAAATAATAAAATCAGTGTGAAATAAATGAAAAACGACTTACGGCAAACTGATGTTAGGTAGGAGGTTATGGATTCTGAAATGTCATTTCCTCCTACTGTGGTTATGCTCAACCACCAGCCCGACGGAATCAGGATAATGCACCGCTTAAACCATACTGAGCCAGCCAGAGTGCTGAGAATCAGAAAAACCAGATCATTGCTCAAAGGCCCAGGCAGAGGGTGCCTGAATCCAAACCATACCGAGTGTTTATTGCCAGAGAGCTGCTGAACACCACACTGAGCTGCACAGCATGGCTTCAATCCATTCTGTGTACAATAAATACATTGGGGCTCATTTATTGCATTTGAGGACACCAGATCGTGACAACTGGACCTCTTGCCTGCTTTTGTGGCACTTGCTTTATTAATAGGAGAACATTTTTGAAGAAAAAAAGAAGAATATACACATGCAATCAACACCTGGTGGGTTTGAAGCCTGAACTCTGGGAAACAGAAAGCACATTTCTACAGATGAGCTATCCAGCCTGCTTACGCAGGGCCCAGGTCAAAGCCCAACTTTGTCATGTTGTGATGTAGACCTGGGGAGCCATAAACAATATTTTTATATCTGATTTGAAATGGATTTAAAAACAAGCTCACAAATTTTTTTCAAATTGAAAAAAATAATAATTTGAGAACAATAAGATCGCCCTACATACAGGATTTGAACCGCTACCATGAGAATCACAGTCATTTTGCTTTATGACAGAGCTATCCAGCTTGACTGGATCTCATGCCTGAAATACATTTTTACATTATTTATTTTGGACCTGGGGCTAAGCGGGTGATTCTCAAAGCTTAGGTTCATTTCATAAATGCTAACTACTTCTGAATTAACTGCGCTGGAACCGGGCAGCTGTGAAAGGGACACATTAAGGGTGCTGTTCAAGTAGTTCATTATGTGCAGAATCTGACCAGTTCATAGAAGGTCATTGGATAAATTGGTCACATTCTGCACAAGATCTTGCGCAGACATTATCTCCGTGAACGCATGCGCTGACATGACAAATGTATTCACTTCATTGCGCAAGCGCAGCTGTAAGCTGACAGGCGACGCTGGGAAATGCAGTCTTTCGATTTCACTTCAATGAACATCAATTAAATGCACGCCCCTGTTCCCCAGCCCAGAGAGTGTTATTTAACGGGCTGGAGTTCCACAGAGCTCTACCAGAACACTGCTGCTGACCCATTGAGCTGCACAGGGGGTTAGCCTGGGTCCCGTGTCTCAGGGAGCATCAGTTAACCCTCCCCTGTTCCCCGGCTTGCACGGGTATTATGAGGCCGGCCTGGAGTTCCATGATTTCGCCCGGTGAACACCTGCTTAGTCACGCATTGAATTGATATTTTGAACACGTAACAACGTGATAATTTAAAATTCTCACTAAGCTGTGTTACTTTGTCACGTATATACCGTGATATTTTTGAACACCACACAACGTGATAATTTAATTTAACCAGAGTTAGCAGTTACTTTGTCACCATATAATGCGTGATATTTTTTGTTTCTGTAACAGCGTGATAATTTAATTTCCACATCATCGAAACACTTTGTCAGGTATATACGTGATATTTTGAACACAAACACCACACTAAGTGATAATTTAATTTCTCGTAAATACGTGTTACTTTGTCACGATATACGTGATATTTTGAACACGAAGTTAGGAGATAATTTTATATCTTGTATTTACATTTTACTTTATCATGTATATACGTGATATTTTTTAACATATATTTACGTCATCATTTTGTTTACGACTGTAAAGTCGCCCTGGACAAGTGCTTCAAGCTAATAAATAACAACAATAATAATAATTTACGTTTTTCTTGTTGTCATGTACATAATTGATATTTTCCTTTCATGTAAATATGTGTTTTATTGTTATTATTATTTATTTATTTTTGTAAGGTAGCAATGCGCTTGCTTAATATTTGTAATTACAGAACCGCTTCTGAATTAACTAGCCAGAAAGCTGAACCGGGCAGCTGTGAAAAAAGAGACTTTAAGGGTGCGTTCAGCCAGGAGATCATTATGTGCAGAATCTGACCAGTTCATAGAAGGTCATTGGATAAATTGGTCACATTCTGCACAAGTTCTGAACACCAGACTTGTCTCTGTGAAGCACGCTGACACTATATTGAATTTCAATGCGCAAGCGCAGCTGTAAAACAGACACGACGCTGGGAAATGCAGTCTTCGATTTCACTTCAATGCGCCAGCGCAGGTGTGTGAAAAGAGAGCGGCGCTGAGAAATGCAGACTTTCTATATTCACTTCAATGTGCATGTCCTGAGGGAATATCAATTAAAAGCACGTCCCTGTTCCCGCCCAGGCACGAAAGTGTTATCATTCCGGGCTGGAGTTCCAGAGAGCTCGCGGTGAACACCTGCTCATGAGCTGCACAGCACGGTTTATTTTGGGACCCAGTGTCAGCGAGGAACATTAATTTAAAACACGTGTTAGCTGCACCCACGGTGTGATATTTTGAACACCAGAGTTCGTGATAATTTAGCTTTGAACACCACACTGAGCTGCACAGTGATATTTTTTTTGAACATATAACAGCGTGATAATTTAATTTCTCGTACTACGTGTTACTTTTGTCAATTCATATCATTGATATTTTTGAACACGTAGCAACGTGATAATTCCATTCTGTTTACAACGTGTTACTTTGGGGTATATACTGATATTTTTGAACACAGATCAACAGCGTGATAATTTAATTTTTAAATCACTTACTTTTATCAATAAGGAGATATTTTTGAACGCGTGGAAAAGTGATAATTTTATATCTCGTGTTTACCTGTTACATTTTATCACGTATATGTCGTGATAACAGAACGTAAGAACGTGATAATTTAATTTCTAAATAAATCACGTTACTTTTGTCACATATATATACGTGATATTTTTGAACACGCAGTTACGAGATAATTTTATATCTTGTATTTGCATTTTACTTTATCATGTATATACGTGATATTTTTGAACACATATTTACGTCATCATTTTGTTTACGACTGTAAGTCGCCCTGGACAAGTGCTTCGGCTAATAAATAATAACAATAATAATAATTACGTTTTTCTTGTTGTCATGTACATACGTGATATTTTCCTTTCATGTAAATATGTGTTTTATTGTTATTATTATTTATTTATTTTTGTAAGGTAGCAATGCGCTTCCTTAATATTTGTAATTACAGAACCGCTTCTGAATTAACTGCGCTGAACCGGGCAGCTGTGAAAGGGAGACTTTAAGGGTGCGTTCACGTAGATCATTATGTGCAGAATCTGACCAGTTCATAGAAGGTCATTGGATAAATTGGTCACATTCTGCACAAGATCTGCGCAGAATTATCTCCGTGAACGCACGCTGACACTTTATTGACTTCAATGCGCAAGCGCAGCTGTAAAACGAGAGAGCGACGCTGGGAAATGCAGTCTTTCGATTTCACTTCAATGCGCAAGCGCAGGTGTAAGAAGAGAGAGCGACGCTGAGAAATGCAGACTTTCTATATTCACTTCAATGTGCATGTCCTGAGGGAATATCAATTAAAAGCACGTCCCCTGTTCCCCGCCCAGGACGAGTGTTATGTGGACGGGCTGGAGTTCCACGAGCTCGCGGTGAACACCTCCTTAGGGGGAACACGTAGCAACGTGATAATTTAATTTCTCGTAAATACGTGTTACTTTGTCACGTATAACACGTGATATTTTTGACACGTGAAGCCAGAGATAATTTTATATCTCGTGTTTACATGTTACTTTATCACATTATATCATTGATGTTTAAAAAACACGTAGCAAGCGTGATAATTTAATTTCGTAAAAAGCTTCACTTTGCTGTCATTATAAACGTGATATTTTTTGAGTGCGTGATTCGGTGATACACAAATTTCTGTAAACGCAAAATTACTTTGTCCGCCATTGATATTTTTTGAACACCAAACAATACCACGCGTGCTAATTTAATTTCTCAGAAAAAATCACGTGTGGTTTTTTGTCGCAGAATGTATCGCGGATATTTTTGAACACAACTACGTGCTAATTTAACCACTGGATTCACGTGTTACTTTTGTGTCTCGTGATATTTTTGAACACGTAACGCGTGATAATTTAAATTCTTTTGTTACTTTGTCGCGTATGGGCGTGATATTTTTGAACACGCCTACGTTAATTTTTGTTTGGTCCAGGGCGTGTTACTCCCGCCTAGACAACTGTGATATTTTTTCGCGTTAACAGCGTGATAATTTAATTTATCATCAGTGTTACTTTGTCACGTATATTTGATATTTTTGAAAATATGTAACGCGTGATAATTTAATTTCTCGATTACACGTGTTACAGATTTATCCGCGTATATACGTGATAGTTTTGAACACGCAGTTACGAGATAATTTTATATCTTGTATTTGCATTTTACTTTATCACGTATATACGTGATATTTTTGAACACGTAGCAACGTGATAATTTAATTTCTCGTAAATACGTGTTACTTTTGTCACTTGATATATGCCTCATTGATAGTTTTGAACACGCAGTTCTGAGATAATTTTATATCTTGTATTTGCATTTTACTTTATCATGTATATACGTGATTTTTTTAACACATATTTCGTCATCATTTTGTTTACGACTGTAAGTCGCCCTGGACAAGTGTTTTTTGGCTAATAAATAATAACAATAATAATAATTACGTTTTCTTGTTGTCATGTATATACGTGATATTTTCCTTTCATGTAAATATGTGTTTTTTTTATTATTATTATTTATTTATTTTTGTAAGGTAGCAATGCGCTTCCTTAATATTTGTAATTACAGAACCGCTTCTGAATTAACTGCTGCGCTGAACCGGGCAGCTGTGAAAGTGAGACTTTAAGGGTGCGTTCCGTAGATCATTATGTGCAGAATCTGACCAGTTCATAGAAGGTCATTGGATAAATTGGTCACATTCTGCACAAGATCTTTTGAGAATTATCTCCGTGAACGCACGCTGACACTTTATTGACTTCAATAAATACAAAGCGCAGCTGTAAAACGAAAGAGAGACGCTGGGAAATGCAGTTTTCGATTTCACTTCAATGCGCATAGCGCAGGTGTAAAAAAAGAGAGAGCGGCAGCTGAGAAATGCAGACTTTCTATATTCACTTCAATGTGCACGGGGTAGCCAAGGGAATATCAATTAAAAGCACGTCCCCTGTCCCCCCCCAGGACGAGTGTTATGTGGACGGGCTGGAGTTCCATGAGCTCGCGGTGAACACCTGCTCATAGTGTGAGCTGCACGGGGTTATTTGGGTCCCGCGAGGGAACATCAGTTAAATGCCGTCCCCCTGTACCCCGCCGGTGCAGAAAGTATTTTATGAGGCCGGCCTGGAGTGAACACCCCTTAGTCACGTATATGAGTTGATATTTTTTTGAACACGGTTTAGCAGCGTGATAATTTAATTTCTCGTAAAACCGCTTGTTACTTTGTCACGTATATACGTGATATTTTGAACACGCTTTTACGTTAGATAATTTTATATCTAAATACGTGTTACTTTTGTCACGTATTATCTTGATATTTTTGAACATGTAGCGTGATAATTTAATTTCGTAAATAATGTTTATTTGTCACGATATACATTGATATTTTTGAACACGCGTAGTTATGAGATAATTTTATATCTTGTATTTGTTTTATATACGTGATATTTTTGAACACGTAGCAACGTGATAATTTAATTTCTCGTAAATACGTGTTACTTTGTCACGTATATACGTGATATTTTTGAACACGCGTTTACGAGATAATTTTATATCTTGTATTTGCATTTTACTTTATCATGTATATATTGATATTTTTTTAACACATATTTACGTCATCATTTTGTTTACGACTGTAAGTCGCCCTGGACAAGTGCTTCGGCTAATAAATAATAACAATAATAATAATTACGTTTTTCTTGTTGTCATGTACATACGTGATATTTTCCTTTCATGTAAATATGTGTTTTATTATTATTATTATTTATTTATTTTTGTAAGGTAGCAATGCGCTTCCTTAATATTTGTAATTACAGAACCGCTTCTGAATTAACTGCGCTGAACCGGCAGCTGTGAAAGGGAGACTTTAAGGGTGCGTTCACGTAGATCATTATGTGCAGAATCTGACCAGTTCATAGAAGGTCATTGGATAAATTGGTCACATTCTGCACAGGATCTGCGCAGAATTATCTCCGTGAACGCACGCTGACACTGTATTCACTTCAATGCGCAAGCGCAGCTGTAAAACGAGAGCGGCGCTGGGAAATGCAGTCTTCGATTTCACTTCAATGCGCAAAGCGAGCTGTAAAAAAGAGAGCGACGCTGAGAAATGCAGACTTTCTATATTCACTTCAAGGGAACATCAATTAAATGCACGCCCCTGTTCCCCATGATTGCCGCGAGTGTTATGTGGCGGGCTGGAGTTCCACGAGCTCGCGGTGAACACCTGCTCATCCTGCGGAGCTGCTTGGGGGGTTAGCCTGGGTCCCGTGTCTCGAGGGAACATCAGTTAAATGCCGTCCCCTGTTTCCTCCGGTGCACGAGTATTATGAGGCCGGCCTGGAGTTCCATTAAGCTCGCGGTGAACACCTGCTTAGTCACGTATATACGTGATATTTTTGAACACGTAGCAAACGTGATAATTTAAATTCTCGTTGAACACGTGTTACTTTGTCACGTATATACGTGATATTTTGGGTTGTTTTACCACACGTGATAATTTAATTTCTCTTACCAAAATACGTGTTACTTTGTCACGATATTGCGTGATATTTTTGAACACGTGTGATAATCTTAAATTTCTCAAAGACTTGTCGTGTTACTTTGTCGCGTATAGTGCGTGATATTTTGAACACGAGTAGCAGCGTGATAATTTAATTTCTCTTTAATACGTGTTACTTTGTCACGTATATACGTGATATTTTGAAACATACCTACGTGCTAATTTACGAGATTGTAAACTCGTGTTTTGTCATATATCCGTGATATTTTTGAATTTTGCCCGCCTGGTGATAATTTTGTTAATATCGTGTTACTTTGTCACGTATATTTGATATTTTGAACAGTTAACAGCGTGATAATTTAATTTCTCGTAGACTGCACGTGTTACTTTGTCACGATATATACGTGATATTTTTGAACACGTAGTCAGGAGATAATTTTATATCTTGTATTTGCATTTTACTTTATCGTATATATCGTGATATTTTTTACAACACATATTTAGCGTCATCATTTTGTTTACGACTGTAAGTCAGCCCTGGACAAGTGCTTGGCTAATAAATAATAACAATAATAATAATTACGTTTTTCTTGTTGTCATGTATATACGTGATATTTTCCTTTCATGTAAATATGTTTTTTATTATTATTATTATTTATTTATTTTTGTAAGGTAGCAATGCGCTATTCCTTAATATTTGTAATTACAGAACCGCTTCTGAATTAACTGCGCTGAACCGGGCAGCTGTTTTTGAGACTTTAAGGGTGCGTTCACGTAGATCATTATGTGCAGAATCTGACCAGTTCATAGAAGGTCATTGGATAAATTGGTCACATTCTGCACATGATCTGCGCAGAATTATCTCCGTGAACGTTCCGCTGACACTGTATTCACTTCAATGCGCAAGCGCAGCTGTAAAACGCCGAGAGCGACGCTGGGAAATGCAGTCTTCGATTTCACTTCAATGCATAAGCGCAGCTGTAAAACGAGAGAGCGACGCTGAGAAATGCAGACTTTCTATATTCACTTCAAAGTGCATATGCCGAGGGAACATCAATTAAAATGCGCCCCCTGTTCCCTGGGTGCACGAGTGTTTTTGGATCGGGCTGGAGTTCCACGAGCGGGGTTTTGTGAACACCTGCTCATCTTTGGAGACTGCATCGGGGTTAGCCTGGGTCCCGTGTCGATGGGGAGCATCAGTTAAATGCACGCCCCTGTACCCGCGGTGACACGGTATTATGAGGCCGGCCTGAGTTCCATGAGCTCCCGGTGAACACCTGCTTAGTCACGTATATCCGTGATATTTTTGAGAGCGTAACAGCGTGATAATTTAAATTCTCGTTAATACGTGTTACTTTGTCACGTATATGGTCGTGATATTTTTGAACACACTGATACCGATTGATAATTTAATTTCTCGTTACGTGTTACTTTGTTATTATATCGTGATATTTTTGAAAACGTAACAACGGGATAATTTAAATTCTAAAAAATAACGTGTTGCTTTTCACGTAATGTGATATTTTTTGAACACGTACCTACGTGATAATTTAATTTCTCGTTAATACGTGTTACTTTGTCACGTATATACGTGATATTTTTGAACACGTAGTTAGGAGATAATTTTATATCTTGTATTTACATTTTACTTTATCATGTATATACGTGATTTTTTTTAACACATATTTACGTCATAATTTTGGTTACGACTGTAAGTCGCCCTGGACAAGTGCTTCGGCTAATAAATAATAACAATAATAATAATTACGTTTTTCTTGTTGTCATGTATATACGTGATATTGACCTTTCATGTAAATATGTGTTTTATTATTATTATTATTTATTTATTTTTGTAAGGTAGCAATGCGCTTCCTTAATATTTGTAATTACAGAACCGCTTCTGAATTAACTGCGCTGAACCGGGCAGCTGTGAAAGGGAGACTTTAAGGGTGCGTTCACGTAGATCATTATGTGCAGAATCTGACCAGTTCATAGAAGGTCATTGGATAAATTGGTCACATTCTGCACAGGATCTGCGCAGAATTATCTCCGTGAACGCACGCTGACACTGTATTCACTTCAATGCGCAAGCGCAGCTGTAAAACGAGAGAGCGACGCTGGGAAATGCAGTCTTTCGATTTCACTTCAATATTCAGCTGTAAAAAGAGAGCGACGCTGAGAAATGCAGACTTTCTATATTCACTTCAATGTGCATGTCCCGAGGGAACATCAATTAAATGCACGTCCCCTGTTCCCCGCGGTGCACGAGTGTTATGTGGCCGGGCTGGAGTTCCACAAGCTCGGGATGAACACCTGCTGAGAGCTGGGGCTGCCTTCGGGGAAGCCTGGGTCCCAGAGTCTCGCCAAAAGCATCAGTTAAATGTTAGAGATTCCACCCCAAAAACATGATTTTTAGCAATTCGCCTAAGTTCCGACCACTGCTTTGAACACCTGGAAAATTTGAACAATTAGGATATTTTTTGAAAAATTAGCAACGTGATAGGATTTAAATTGAATAATACGTGTAATTGAGTTTAGTTAATAATACAATTGAAAAAATTACAATTAAAAAAAAAAAAAAAATACAAATCTGTGTTGAAGTATTTGTATTGGGGTTGTTCATTTTAAATGCCATGTGTTTACAATTACCAGTTCTAGATTAAACAGCAGAAATAATGTTACTGGCTTGAAAGACCCAAAATGTTATTTTCAACATTAGGCTAGCAGCCCACGTCAGTATTTCGAAAAAATTCCAAAATATTTTCATGCTTCTAGTGAAGAATTGTTTTACTATCAGTCATATTTTTAAAACGGGCAGTTTAAAATAACCAAAGAAAACAACCATTCTTAACCGAACGTGCCTGAAGGAATCAATTGTAGTTCTCTTTTATAGCGGTTTAAAATGTATCTGAACATTATACGGGCGTTTGCAATAATTTAATCACAGAGCGAAGAAATATAACCAAGATTCACGACGACCATTGTATTGATAGAACAGTTGTTTAAATAAAAGAGCATGATCAGTTTTGGAAATGTCACATTTATATTTGTGTCAGTTTTAGTTAAGTAAATTGGAAAATTACGTGCGGTGTGAATTTAAGTATGCTAACGTGACGTTTTTCATCAGGTTTCATTCGATTTTATAAAGCAGAATTAGTTAACACTGAAAATAGCCCCTCAGATGGCAGTTCTACTAAATGTCCACACGAGGGCAGCATTGGATAGGAAATGAAAGCTAAATACCCTCGTCTGTCTCCCTGAAGTTCGCTACCAATTGTAAAGAGTAGAGGACAGCTCATAACATAGGCGTGTGTCTGTTTTTGAAACGACTTTATTTCATGTGATAAGTTTGTGGAAGAAGGACGCCATGTTTGGACTGTTTTTTGTTTTTGTTTTACACAGACTATAGTGGATATTTTCGTTAAACCAGGTGAGTGCATCTCGTTTACTTTGTTTATTATTCAGTGCATGGGTTGTTTTTGAATCCCGCATTTTAATAACAAATGGCCGTCCGGACCCGCTTGTGACTGTTTATCAAGTGGCTTTTAATAATGTGTTTGTCTTTGTGAGCTCTGATCAGCAGGGTGCGGTTTGAAGAGACAGGGGGGGGTGTGATTTCCCGGCTATATTGACTGGGGGTCATCTTTATTGTTTATAATCGTACGTTGTTCTTGCCTTTTAGCTCTTGAGCATAATAATTTCAATCCCGTTTGAAATGACACTAAGTGCATTTGTATGGTGCAGATGAGGGATGTACTCCACCTCGAGGCGTTAAGTTTTGATGAAGATGTAGTTTCAGTGTTTAATGCTCATCACTCACTGTGTGTGTGTGTGTGTGTGTGTGTGTGTGTTCTTGTCTAGTTCTTGTCCTGTGAGGATGAAGATGTAGTTTCAGTGTTTAATACTTATCCCTCACTGTGTGTGTTTGTGTTCTTGTCTCTTGACAGGTCTGTGAGGATGATAAAGTCTATATAGTCTGGAGTCTGGTCTCTGACAGGCTCAACATACCCTGTCAATCAACAGGGACTCCTCTACAAAGGTGTTGGCAGGTAGGCTGAACAGCACAGCACAACACAAACAGAACAGCACAGCACTCAGTTAAAAAAGCATGCATGTTATTCTACATATATCTATTTGGATAAAACACCTGCAAACAAAGTGTTCTCAGTTTTTTATCATCTTTGAGTTGATTGAAGTGTTTTAACCCTATGCTGTAGTGGGGAATAACCATATCCGGTCATAAATATGAACACTTTCTGTTTAAACACTTGTAGTTTTTGGAACCTTAAATCAGAAATGAAAACCCAATACACCTACAGAAAGGCATTCACAGATCTTTCCATTGATGTAATTTATTTTGTTGTTTGATTTTATTTTTTATTTTCATATGAGCAAACCTCCCTAAAAAAATTATCGAAATATGAAAAATAATAAATAATATTTTTAAAATGGTCAGGATTTCAACCTCTTTCAAAATGTTATATAAAAAAACAAACTTGAGTAGCTGTAGCAGCCAATTTTCCAAGGAATTCAAATCTGAAATCAGAATTGAAATATCTTGAACAGTTGCAGAGCTAGATTAGGTTTTGCAATGCCTAGTATTTTACAAAAATCAACCTCAAAATGGCAAAGGAAGACCAGGGTTAAAACCTGGCAAAAGTGAGACTGGAAAAACTAACATTTGTTTGAGATACAATGGATATTTTACAAAAATAAAGAAACAACACACAAGTTATCAAGTAAAATGTTTAATTTTTTTTATTTGCAATGGCCTATATTACAAATAAAACTTTGAAATTAAGAATTTTATTTGGGAGGGAGGCTGAAAAAAAATAAAACCTTCCAAATTGTGATGTATTTATTTATTTTCAAAACTACCCTACAGTTGAAGTGCTGGACTGGGGCTCCTCCAGATCCCTCTCCTCCTCATCCTCATCCTCCTGCAGCAGCTCTTCATTCAGGAGGTCCTCCTCCATGCATACATTCCCTCGATCTCTTCCTCAGTCAGGGCCCTCCTCCTCTTGTGATTAAACCAGATGCTAGACTGATTTTCTCCATCCATTTTCTGGCTTGAGACACACCCACATACAACATTAAAATAAATAAATTAATAATAAAAATGAAGCAATAATAATAATATTGTGTTTGTTTGTTTTTCACACTCATAAAAAAGTAAACAAGTAATAAAATACATGGCTAAATAATAACTTTACAGCTAAATGTCTTTGTTTTGTCATAGGCTATTTTACTGGTGTAAAAATAAAAAACTAAACAAGGTGTTTTCAACATTCTTTTACACATCTGAATAAAAAAAAAGTTAAAATTAATAGATGCATAATTTGTTAATGTTTTCAGACTACAGAGAAATAATGAATTTGGAAGAAAATGTAACACAGAGATATCTGAAGAAACGCAACTAACTTTCATCACATGCAATAGACCATGTTCAAAATTTTTACAACTTCTCTCCTGAGGAAAAAACAAGTCTAAAATAAAAACGTATTTGAAACTAACTATAAGAAAGATGTTTGTCAAAACAAACAAACAAAACAATTTTTTTTTGTTTAACATTAGTTGATGTCTCGTCTACAGCAGTCATGAAGTTAGCCCTGCCCAGCAAGCAAGCACACACAATGAGACACATTGAAAACAAAACCAAACAAAATAAACACTGCAGATGTATTACTGCAGAAAAAAACAATATCAAGTTGAAAAAAAACAACAACAATATGGTTAATGGGCTGAATTTACCTTTGTTTATTCTTTTGTAGATTAGAGACTTGGGATTGTAAAACTGGAGATACAGAGCTTCAACTCTGCTGTGCACTCAGTCACAATGGTGCCGGCAGAGACCCCCCCTTCTCACCCCTCCTCTCACCCCTCGCCTCAACCCTCCTGTCACCCCAGCCTGTCTCCTCTCACCTGAACAAACCTAACCCCTCTGCCTCGCAGTGAGAGTCTGGAGCCTCACCCCGGGTAACCTGAACACAACAAACACTGCCTGCTCTTCTGAACAAACACTTCAGCCCTGCCGACGCAGTGAGAGTCTGGAGCAGCAACACAAGGTAACCTGAACACAATAAACACTGCTACACACACAATCTTAGCTGCAGCACATGCACAGTGTTATACAGACACACACAGACACAGCTGTACAGTGACACAGAGACGCACACACAATCACAGCTGCAGCACACACACTCTGAAATGCAGGTGTAGTGCAGCGTGTATTTGTGACTGTGTCTCTCCCTCTGCCTCTCTCTCAGGATTACGAGCGGAGGCTGCGCTTGTTGAGCCTGGATGATATGGAGCGGCTGGCGACTCGCATGCTTCACCCTGAGGCTGTGGAGTGCATGGAGCTGTCCTTCCTAGACTGAGGAATACTGCTGCTGCCCTCTCCACCTCTCCCCTCTCCCCTCTTCTCTCCTCTCCCCTTTCTCTTCTCTCCTCCCCTCCTCCCCTCTCCTCTCCTCTCCTTACTTTGTTTAAAAGAATAGAAGCACACCCAGTGAGCAAGGCATTGAGCAGCCCCACATCCCGCTTCACAATACCGCTACATATTGACTGACTGTTTGCATCGTGTGTGTTTGGTAAGACAAACCACATTTTCTCCTTTCTGCTATTTTAAAAGGAGCCCAGTTTGGTGCAGGAGGCTTGTGGGTAACAGAGTGTGTTTTTGCTGGGGACTGCAGCCCTTCCATTACCATTGCTCGTAGAGGGGAGATTGTTTTACTTTCAAGCCTTTTTGTTTAATAAATCCGGACGTTTGGAAATACATACTGTGTGGACGTTTCCCTTCTTCATGGCTCCATGCCGCATCCTGTCACACAACAAGCCCTGAAAGGGGATCTATACATATTTATTCTCAATCACCAGGCAGTAATTGCAGCTACAATACAGACACACAACGTGTCACTTTTATTGGCTGAAACTTTAAACTACAACTAGAAGCCTCTGAAGCCTTTTCATGGCCCTCCACCTGTCCTTGATCAGAACGCTGTCCTTCCTCTAAGGGGTCGCTTTCCATGCTAATCTTCCGTTTCCTCTGCAGAAAGGACAGGACAGTGTTCACAGAGCTCCCTTCACTCCCGCAAAGCCAAGACATCCAGGCTCTTGTGCTGCTTTGCTCCCCCAGCGCCCGAAAGTGCTTGCTGGCAGTGCTGAGGCACGCTCACCCTGAACAGCACCGCTAGCTTTGCCTATTGAGGAAGGCTTGGCCCCGTTGGTTCATCAGTAATAATGAATTAGTGGAGACAGTACAGTGCTCGGGGGATGAAAGTTTACATCAGAATAGAAACTTTGCACAAAGTCAACCTGCTGGAAGTGGAATCATTTCTGCCGCGCAGCTTCAGATTCCACAGCTTGACGAGGAACACAATATAAAAAACACATGTTCCTCTGGAAGCCACACAGTTATTACATATATGATTAGTGTTAACACTCATAGCATTGACCTGGTATCCCTGGTATTTACCTCCGAGCCCTGCTGTGTAACAGGGTGTTTCATAATCCCTCCTCTCTTCAGTGGCATGAAAGACTGCAACTGTGCAGCCAGAGCCAGGATTCTCAACTCCTGCAGTGCGATCTCTGACAAGGGAAGTGAACCTCATATACAAGGTTAGAGGGCAAGGCAGTCACAAGCAGACAGGTGGTGCAGTGGGCTAGTTCACTAGCATGCTGTGCTGCTTACCTTGGGGGACTGAGTTCAAATCCAGGTGAGTTCCTCCTTTGTTTTCAAAGACTTGGGTAATTTCTTATATAAGACAATGAAAAAGCAGACTACTCCGTGGAAGTAAGATGGACTGGGTTCAAATCCAGGCGAGTTCTTTGCTTGTTTCAAAGAATGTGTTAATTGAGCTTATATATAGTGTGAACCAAAGCTTTCCTGTGGGAGCTGGTGGCGCAGTGGCTATGCTGATGGCCTTCTCTCCCTGAAGACGGTGGTTCAAATACTGGTCCCGGAGGTGAGTTCCTGAGGTAAGTAATGCTGTTGGTTGTGAGTCATGGTGGTGGTTGTAAATCTGGGTGTTGACTGTAAGTAATGATGCAGGTTGTAACTAACGATGTTGGTTGTGTCTCCACAGATGGAGGAGGGCAGTGTGCCCTGAAGAGGAGCCGGAAGATGAAGAAGGGGCTTGGGCCCCAGCCGCTGTGGGGAGTGGAAGATGGGGGGTGTTGGTACCATGGGGAGGAAAAGCAGGAGGTGTAAACATGGGGGAGCAGGCAGTGATGTTATCTTGCCTTTTGCCATGATCAGCTGAGCTCTAGAGATGATTATAGGCCATAAGATCTCGTTAACACTCCCTGTCAGATGGCAGGGCAAAAGGAATATCCCTACCTGCTCCCCCCATGTTTAAACCTCCTTCTCCTCCTCCTCTCTGGTACCAACACCCCATCTTCCACTCCCCCCACAGCCGGGGCCCC
>JAHFZB010000831.1:0-25000 GCA_036884735.1 Huso huso
CTATTTGGCTGTCACTGTAGTTGCTGTTCTGTCTTGATGGCAACATGCTGTTTATTCATTTTTAGAAAAGGAAACTCAGAAAAGAGCAGAAATGCAGCACTCTGATTGGCTAAAACACTTTACAGCATGTTGATGCAGAGTCTTGATGGGATGTTGGTGGTTCAGTTGTTCAAGGAGTATGGGGAATTGAGAAACGCTGTGAAACACAAACAAGAACTGGAAACTGTGGACATTTTAAAAAGTGTTTTTGATCGGCGCTGGCACTTTGGTTTGTTTACTAGAAGACGTACTTGCGTTTCATTGGATTTTATGGAGGCTGTCTTATGTTAATTGAAACGTCTCCAAAGAAGGTGCAATGGGAACCGTAGATGTTGCCTGCTGTACCCGAATTGGTAGCTGTTATCAGTGAGATTGTTAGCTGAGGCAGTGTAGTGTTTTTTTTTATGTGCCTGTCTATACTGCACAGGACTCCTCTAATGGTGCTGGGCTCGAATTCAGAGCTGTGTTTTTTTTTTTTTTTAATTGAAAGATAAAGTCTGCTAATACTCTCGAGCTGTGTGGTGGGTATGGTTTCTATTGCCTGTGACTCACCAATTTTTGACAGGTAAGACTGCAGTAGACGAACGTGTTGTTCGGATTCTCTTGCTTTTGTACAAACTCCAGTCTTTCTTTGGTAGAACTGTTTTCCTTTGAGAGAGCCATTAGTTCACGTTGTTGGTTTTAATCGAGCAGGGAGTCAGCTTGCAAGTCTGGGCGGTGGTTAGACTGAAAAGCCGGTGTTCTGAAAATCTGTGCTACCTAGAAATCTGAGGTACTTGCACAAACTACGCATGCGTGATTCGTTTTTTGTTTCTGTTTTTGTGACATGCCTACAAAAATTTGAACTACCATTTTTGGCGCAAGCGTAATTTTGCGTAAATTCATTAACTTATACTTTATTATATATATTTGTTTTTATCCGTCGTATTATATGTTGACCAAAACTTAATTATGTTAAATTATTTGTTATTTCGATTTGTTGTGGCTTACCTATGTGACCATTGAATGAATATGTAATTTTGAGATTTTGGAGTTAACATTAAGTTAATTTGAGAAGCCTATAGCTATTTTTGTCATATATACTGTATATATATATACGTTTTGTAAAAATGGTTTTATTTACAGGGTAACCCATTTTTAGCTGCCATTTCTGCCTCTCCAAATGAGCTACCTAGGATGTAACACTAGAACTACCAAGGTGGTCAATTTGACAGTTTGCGTTTTTTCAATTTAATTTATTCCGCCTGTCTGGCAGATACGGGGCTGTGCGTTTATGACTTTTTCTAAATATATGTATTAATTATCCTGACAAAGTATGAGATGCAGGGTTGCAAAAATAAGGGAGATACAGTACACCCTCCCTATAATGCCCTTCATTATAATGAACCTTCGGTTATAACGAAACTGGACCCTGGACCCCAAATACAAAAACAAAAAAGATCATATAAACACACACTGCCAACATCCCGGTCTGTACGCACGGGATGCCACCTCCGCAGTGAAGTCAACTCTTTTGCCTTAATAAAAAAAAAACGTGCGCTGTGTAACTATGCCTCCGAAACGAAAATCATTTTATGTTGCAACAAAGCTGGACACAATATTGATCGTGAATATAGGTTGTCAAAAACCACTTTTTTGGCTTGTTAAGCAACCATGCGGCAAAGCAAAATTGATTAAAGAAAACAAAAACCATGAGGATCTCTGATTAACTTTTAATGTCAAACTTTTCATGTCGGGTTGATTTGGAATAAAAGATCAATTTGGGATTCTTGCATGTTGGATTAAGATTTGGTGCACTTTGAAACGATTCATGTCAGATTGATTTTGAATAAATATTCAGCTTCAATTCAGGATTTGTGCTTTCTGTACTGTGTTTTAATTATTTAACGAATTGGATGAAGCAAAGGCAGAATACTGCATACATGAGACGAGCAGGTATATGTAATTCTACTTGTATTCACAATCTCATCTCATGAACTTACTCCAGTTTATCATTCATTTTGATTGTCCTTTCGCTATGGCAAACCCCTCGATATAACGAACAAAAGGCTTGGACCCCAACAGGTTCGTTATAGCGAGGGTGTACTGTATAATACCTTCATATCTAGAACTATCACACCGGTCAAATTGACCGCTACATAGAAAACAATTGTATTTTATTATTATTTTTTTTATTATTATTTATTTCTTAGCAGACACCCTTATCCAGGGCGACTTACAATTGTTACAAGATATCACATTATTTTTACATACAATTGACCATTTATACAGTTGGGTTTTTACTGGAGCAATCTAGGAAAAGTAACTTGCTCAAGGGTACAACAGCAGTGTCCCCCACCTGGGATTGAACCCACAACCCTCTGGTCAAGAGTCCAGAGCCCTAACCACTACTACACACTGCTAATTTTGCTTATAAAGTACAGTATTCTATTTTATTATTTGTATTTATCAGTCAGGACTGTGCCGGAGATGTATTCAACTGTGATTAGATCAGTCTGTAGCCCTTACATGATGGCTTCTTGTAATCTAAGGTGTCTATTGTAATTCAATTAGCCTTTTGTAGCGTCTATGGTCTGTCATGTGAGCAGGTATTTCATCTATTTTTAGATTCACTCAGGTTACTATATATGTCAGAAGTTACCCAAATGAATTCAGTCTTCCAGAATTACACTGGAGAAAGCGAAAATGAGTCGCCAGACGTAAGACTGCGGAGCAATGCTTAGAGTTACTACAGAATTTATCTGACTGTGAATCTGGAGATTAAAAAGTTGTTGCCACTGACAGTGATGAAAGTGACTGGTGAAGTGTGGGTTTGCGTTAGAGAAAATTCCAGCACAGTGAAAGTGAGGACAGCGCAAGCGAAGTGCCAGGACCAAGTGCACAAAGAGCACAATGTTTGCTTTCAATTTGAAGACGACCAGAAGCATGTGCCTTCAAAATGAAAAATTTGCCCTGACATCCGAAGTTTGGAACCACTTTATTGATAACAGCATTCTCTGCTACAAACCGGGAGAGAACATTACAGTGGATGAGCAGCTGTTTCCAACAAAAGCAAGGCATTGGTGGACTCAATATACTGTATGTCTAACAAACCTGACAAATTTGGGATCAAGTTTTGGCTGGCAGCAGACATTCAGTCCAAATATTTGGTCAATGGCTAGCCCTACTTGGGCAAGGAGGAGACTCGCCCAGCTAACAAAAGGCTGGGTGACAGTTTGGTACTTAGGCTAATGGGACCCGATTTAGGAAAAGAGAGAAATGTTACCACCAACAATTTTTATTTACCTCACTGCAATTGGTAAAAGAGTTGAAGAAGAAAAAAACAAGCCGAGTTGGAACTGTAAATAAACAAAGGAGAGAACTGCCACCATCTGCAGGAGACCTGCAAACAGAGCTGTACATCGGGACTAGTGAAAAAAAATGGAGACTGTGGAGTTTTACAATACAACGAAGTATGGAGTTGACAGTTTAGACCAGATGGCTGGGTCTCGCAGTGACCTGTTCATGTGTTTTACAATGTATTGGGTCTTGCAGCCATCAACTCTTTTATTCTTTACAAGGAATGCACAGGCAAGCAGATAATGAGGAGAAATTATATATTGTAGCTAGCCGAAGAACATTTTGAACAGAAGAAGAGTGCAAAGCAGGTACCTGCAGTTGAAGATGGCGACCCCGGCGCCAGCCGTAAGCGATGACAAAACAAGACTCTTGATATCTGTGCCCATTGTGCAAAGGCAGCGTGTGGAAAGTGCACTGCATATGTGGAAAAGAGCAACATCTGTGTGGATTGTGCAAGCACTTAAGGCCTATCGTTTATTTGCTGCATTTTTTATGCCCTGCGTTTCGCTGCTATTTTTGTATTCAGATTGCGCATCACAGGCAAGATGGGGGAACATCTGATTATAGCAGTGCAGAATAACTTGTTCTTTATGACAAGCAGCACAAGAAATACAAAGAATACAAACAAAAATTAAGGGAAAATATTAGAAAATCGGAAAGTAAGCACTATTGGTATGTTAAAATAAACACACTCTTTTGACTACAGGGCTTCATTAAATGTCCGGGTGTAGCTTCTAGAAACTGCATGCCATAAAACACCACAGCCCATTATTAAATATAGACTGAACTACAAAACAAAATCACATATCTAATTATATCCAGTAGCATCCACAGGTAAGTGGTATTGTATTTATTGCAAATTAAACTGTCTAAAACGGTTTTATTTCAATCATATATGTTAGTTCTATGACAAGCGTTCATATTTAAAAAAATATATATAAATTCTAAAACTGCAGTTATGGAGACATTTAAATGTGTTCTCCATACAGTTCAAGATCTGCAGGTTTTGGCCTTTAGGAAGATTGATGCTTCATGTCTTCTTAATAATAAATGGTAACTATGTGTATACATTGGGATATTTTAAACACATTTTGAGAAGGCAAACATCAGCTTGTATCTCCAGCTGGAGAAATCTAAAGAGGCTTCATTAAATTTACAAGCTCACATTTCTGCAACAGCAGTTGAGGCTTGCAGATGAAAAGTCAGCTGGCTTCTTTTTTGGCAAGTCACTGCTCAAACTGTCAATATTGAAATTAAGCTCTTAAAATCGGAGTAGAAGAAAGCACTGAAGAGTAACAATGAGCTCCAACAGATGACACTTGCTGTGAAAAAAAAAAATTCCCAAGAAAGAAGACTATACAAAATAAAATGCAAATAAGTTGGATTAGAACAAATTCTACTCAGAGATTTTTAGCCATAATAAGGGGCCCTGCCATATAAAAATGAGCAGCCCTGAAACAGCAGTAATTTATTAGACCAAACAGTGACACAACATAAGGACAAAACTGAGCAGAAACAAACACTTATTTGGTAGCTTGGTCTTTTGCGTCATGCAGGGTCTGAACCTGTGCAGGCATGGAATCAGTGAGATTCTGTATTAAACTCTGGTCCAGATTTTGCCATAGTTCCATGAGTTTTGACTGCAGTTCATTCACATTGGCAGGTACCGGTCGTGTTTTGTTTGTTTATCGAGGTGTTCCCAGACATGTACAATAGGGTTCATGTAAGAACTCTGAGGAGCCCAAGGAAGAAGCTGTAGACCCTCTTGTCTCTTCCAGGTACTGGTGAATCTGGACGTATGGCACGTGGCACCATCTTCCTGCAGATGGTGCAATGTAAACCACAAAACCATGGTATGAGATGGTTCTGAAGGACAGCAATGTAACGTGCCAAATTGAGACATCACTCAATAAACACCAACTCAGTCTTTCCACTGAACCAAATCACAGACCACAAGCTACTGCCACCATGTTTTACTGTTGCCTTTAAGCAATCGTTCCACACGTCTTCTCCAGCCCTCCTCCATACTCAAATGCACCTATTCAAATTGAATCATTGAAAATGAGACTCATCTTAGAACAGAACAGCCCTCCAAAACAGTCACCTAGATTTTTGCTTAATAAAAAAGGTCTTCTTTTCTCAAATGTAAGAGCTCATTTTGATTTAGAAACACTGGCACTTGCAATGATCTTACTGTAGAAAATGAGAAATGGTTTGTATGTCAGACAGATCCCTGGTTCTAGATAGAATTTTTTTTTCTCCTGGGAACTGAAGAAAAGGTGCAAGAAGTCTAGCATGAGGATTTGTTTGTCTGTTTGAGGATTCTGAATTGTCATACATTGAGGAGCATGACTGTGGAAAGGTTAACAAAGGTCACACCCTTGATACCTGAAAGCAAATAATAACTGGTGGGAGCTATAAGAGGTCCTAAATCTGGAGATTACAAGCATGCACATTCAAAGTTAAACCTAGAGCAGAGGAAAGATTAAACTAAAAAAATATAGTAAGCTTTTCTCTGTGGGTATTTCATTAATCCAAAATATGCCAGTTAAGTAATGAAATGCAACATCTGTTCATGGTTGTGTTCCTGACCCTTTTGTCAGAACTAATTACAGTATAACAAACGTGTTAAACCTTACCTAACCAATTTGAGAACCATGCCTAGAAGTATTTATTATCCCCTGCAGGGGAAAAAAGTCCAGGCAAAGAGGATATAGTGGAGGCTGTCACACTAATATATTTTTCTACACATATGAAAATGTGATTATTCAATTGTGATGAAACTTAGTATTAACATTACTTAGCATAATGTATTGAGAGTATTAGATTCTAGGGATATATGGGGGTGTCCATCTGTATGTCATACATTTTACATGTATCTGAAGAACAGAAATAGGTATTCCTCAGACTCTAAATTAGTCATTTTAACACACTTTAATGTGATACTAACATCTAATTTGCTTACCTAAAGACATATTGATCCTAAATACCAAGTATCCAATTTCATTAAACTATTCAATGCCATTTCTTATTCTATACTATACTATACATATTGTTGATATGCACATGATCATCAACTTTTTTTGAATTTACAGTCATGACGGAGGATGTTTTTGGTAAATCTGACCTGTTTATTAATACAGACATATTAACTCATTTAGTAAAACAGATTGTGATCTATAATAAATTAAGGCCTTGGCAATTAGTGCAGTCCCTAAACTCCCTCAGACTTCTCATATTGTTAGTATGCAGCTTTGGGAAAGACGCAGCAGGCTTACAGTTTAATAAACTGGATTATATTTACTGACAGATTTTTGAGTAAGTAATTTTCTATGATGCCTGACATCTGTTATGTTCCCATATTGTTTCCCATCTTGTTCTATAGCAAGTAGGTTGGGGATGATTGTGATTACAGAGTTACAGAATTGTTTCTGTCCCTGTGGTCTATTACTGAATCATTTGAAATAGCTGACATTGAATGTATTACATTGCAGTCTGCAATAAATAATTCATTGATAAAATATAAGGGAAGGGGGAAATGTCTTTTTTAAGTATTATTTATTCTAGCAAGCAGTTAGAAAATGAAACAAGGGGGTGTAGGCAGCAATAAAACAAATTTTAAAAAATGTTATGTTTCTAGGTGAAGACTATATTCTCAAATGACAAACACGCTGCTCATCTCAAAGATTGCTCTCTACCTTAAAGACTTGTTGGCCACATGTACACTTTCTTTTCCTTGGCTGCTCACAAGTGCAAATGACTGCAGTGTTCTGTATTTAATGTTTGAAGTGACCCCCCTCAAATACACACGCATTTTAGCACATATCCTTTATTACCCACAGCCCCCGGGCCAAGTACAAACCTAATGTAGAACAGCCTACACATATTTTATAGTGTTAACTATGAAGTTAACATATTTGTTTGTTTTGTAATGCTCTGCCCAGAAAAAAATGAATACACAGTTAAGCTGAGGTTCATTTACTGTCATTCTGTGATGCACTGTGGAGGCAAAATAAGCTGATCCCTGGAGCCAGCATTACACTTCAGTCATCAACACCAGGCAGAAGGATATCTACATCATCAGATGGAAAGAAATGCAAGTGGATGGAGATGCAGATGGATCACATTAGTTTACTGTAAAGCTACATAAGTTTTAACATCTACTCTCATGTAATGGAAATGAGAAAGCTCTTGGTTTGCATGACATTCTTTCTGGTATCATGGTTATGACTTTTGATTTCCCACCAAGTCACAGTTCAGTGCAGGTGTATTCTTTCTCAAACTTGTACCCCTGCACATACAGTATCATAAGTCTTGGTGCATGTTGTTTTACATATTTATAAACAATTATTGATGCAGATTTGCCCAATCGGCTAGGGGTGACTGTATTTTAAATAGTTTAAACTATCACAAGTACAGCTGAATAAAAGTAAAATATGTAAGGATTATGGGAATAGTAAGGTGCTATTACCATCTAGTGTTTTATTTAAAATACAGCTCCAAAACCAAACCTGAGGAATACAAATAATGTATACAAAAAGTATCAGTATACTTAATAGCATAAAAAAATTGGACCTTTTTTTTCTAAAATTATATTACATTTTCGCTTTTTTTGGTAAGTTTTGTACTAAGTACCATCAGTACCAGTTTATGCGTTCAACATGAATAATACGTGTTGTCTCCCTTAACGTGAAACATCTGATACTTTGACTTGGCTACTGTACAAGCAAAACAAGCCCGTATGTAGACACCCACTGTTCAACGTTGCCTTGTGGGTACTGTGGTTCAACCATTCAACATTACTGAAGAATACAAATGGGCATGTTTTTTTTTAAAAACTACATCTTCCGCAGCACCCTGAGAAAGTATTTTGACATGGTTTCTAAGAAAAGACAGCAGCTAGCGTTAGGTCGTCAGGTTAATTATTGCCAAACAAATTATGGATGTGCAAACTGCAGTTGCCAGAAAAACAGGTTATTCAAAAGTTTGGATTGCACTGAAAAGAACTGACCTTAATGGTAGGGTTTATTGCAAATATTTACAGTGTTATGTACGAGATATTCCAGCGATACTCTTTTCAGATGTCATTTGCAAAAGTTGTTACACGACTTGCAATAACAACGATGCTGCGAAGCAACCAGGAAAAAATAGAATGAAAAAATACAGCTACTACATTTAAATGGGTTTCAAAATTACAAATTGAGTATCTTGTTTAAAAAAAAAAATGCAAACGAACATCAACATTGTATTGCATGTGTATCTCACAAAGGAATTATATATATTTCTTTTCAGATGACAGAATTACGGTATTAAGAGAAATTCTCATACCCAGAGGAGCAGACTCATCTACTGCTAAGCAGGTAAGACTACAACAAATGAATAACAAGCCAGTCACACACACACACACACACACAATTTCTATATAATATTTGTTTTCGTTATGTCTCAGAAATTAACATGTAATTATTTTATGCAAAATGTAATGTTATTTCACAGACGATATTAATCCCCAAGTGACAAACCTTACAGCCATGATCAGTGTTGCAATATATTATTATTATTATTATTATTATTATTATTATTATTATTATTTTTATTTATTTATTTATTTATTTATTTATTTATTTATTGGCAGTATCCAGGGTGACTTACAATTGTTACAGTTGCATTATAAAATATCACATTTCAGAATATCATAATACAGATAAGAGCAGTTATGAAAGTACAATAAGATCAAAATAAAGAATACAGTAAATTATATGTAAGAGCGAGTTTGACTAAGAGCAGTTAAAACTTATAGTAAATATTTGCTTATATGAGTAAAGTCCAGTAAGAATATGTAGGAAGTATGATAAATGGATGAAAATGATTTCAAATAAGAGCTTAGATTTTTAAAAAAAATTTGATTCCCTTTATTACATTATTTAGGTCTGGTATTAGGTCAAGAATTCTTTTTTAATAATATCTTTTTTCTCATTTTTCAGATTCTTTTCCATTCTTTTGGATTGAGCAATGCTACTGTACTGAAGGTAATGAAGCTACAGATGATAAAAGTTGAATATGATAAATAATGACCCCTGATAAATTATTTGCATATGTTTGTCATAAACCCTTTGTTTGTTTGTTTGTTTGTTTTTATCATGGATGTACTGCAAGTGATGTGGTTGTTTTTTTTCTTAGCACTCAGAATGTTTTTCAAAGTAACCTCATCCTTCGTACTTGCTGTTGATTTCATGTTGGCAGTTATTTTTCACCTTTCCATTTCCAGTTTTATGATGTTTACAATCATTCTGAGTTATGATGGTACACTATTGGATTTTAATGTTATTTCTCTGTATCAGAAGCGACCGGCATGTATATGTGTCAGTATAATCCTATTCACAGGGTTCTTTTGACTACTTTCAAATAAATCACATGACGGGATGACCTGAAAGGCAGTTTCATGTGATTTCTGTAGAATCAGGCACTATTTAAAATGAGTCAGCAACTGGAATTCTACAGGCATAGATAACGATAAGTAGATTCAAATGATATCTGCTTGAATAAAAACATATTTAATTTTGATTCAAGCTAATATACAGTATTCTGGATTTTTTTTATATCATATACATTATAAATATTGTTTTACAATGACTCATAATTAATTGGCAAATGTAGCCCCTTAAGTAAACACATAAAGTTAATTAAATTCCACCTGGTGAGTCACTCCTCGTAAAGACCAGGTCTTGATTTATTGCACTATAAGAATAATAATAACAGTAGCACATTTTTTTCTTAAAGGCAAAACACCTGTTCATATCTAAATGTTTCCTGCACAACAAAATGTGCTTGGGGCCAACATGATGGTCATGCAGTAGCAATTTTTCTTCTGCAGAAATGTATCACATGTTTTTATGATATTTTTTAGGCAGTAACATTCTTTCAGTAGGATAAAATCTGGGGCAAGGCTTTTATACATGCGAGATAGATGGTTATCTCCAAATACGCTCAATGTTTGATATAGTTATAGCTATTATGTGTTGTGTACTTTTGTTTTTTAAGGTCCTGGATTTTCATTTTAAAACTATGTGCCACTTCTGCTCCAGGATTTTCATCTGCAGGCTTATTTGCTCTGTTGTATATGGTAGCCTTTGTGATTTTTTTTTAAACTGTGCCTTGTCCTAGTAAACCTGTAAACAGTGCCTTTCTTGTAATGTTAAACAAACTCTTACCTTTCCTTCTAAGATTAGTGGTCATCTGTCATGTGCTTGAGCCCTGCAATTGAGCTTCCCGATTAGTGGATGTAAGTCAGGTTACATTTAGATGCCCATTGTAACATGCTTGTTGAGGTAACAAAATGGTTGTAGAAAGTCTTACGTTTTACAGGAAGAAAGGTGAGGCATTTCATTTTTAAATTTGTAAATGTATTCATGTAAAAAAGCATAATAAACATAACAAATAAAAAAACAAACATTCATAAAAACAATTTCAGATGAGAAACAGCCATGGTTCAATGATTCCTGTTAACAGCAGTTTACCAGTCAACAACAAACACATGTAAGTACAATTTATGTACAGGATTAACCTAATAAAGATTTTAAAGTGGATTACATTTTTTATATTGTTTCCCTGTGTAAAAATGTTAAAATGATTAATTTATGATTTGGGAATGTGTGTTATACGTCTTTGTTTAAATTTTATACACAGGATGTTTATTCATCTATCTCTCTCTCTCTCTCTATATATATACAGACGTGCTCAAATTTGTTGGTACCCCTCCACAAAAAACGAAGAATACACAATTTTCTCTGAAATAACTTGAAACTGACAAAAGTAATTGGCATCCACCATTGTTTATTCCATATTTAATAGAAATCAGACTTTGCTTTTGATTTTTTATTCAACATAATATTGTAAATAAGAAAACAAATGAAAATGGCATGGACAAAAATGATGGGACCGCTAACCTAATATTTTGTTGTACAACTTTTAGAGGCAATCACTGCAATCAAACGTTTTCTGTAGCTCTCAATGAGACTTCTGCACCTGTTAACAGGTAGTTTGGCCCACTCTTCCTGAGCAAACTGCTCCAGCTGTCTCAGGTTTGATGGGTGCCTTCTCCAGACTGCAAGTTTCAGCTCTTTCCATAGATGTTCGATAGATTCAGATCAGGACTCATAGAAGGCCACTTCAGAATAGTCCAATGTTTTGTTCTTATCCATTCTTGGGTGCTTTTAGCTGTGTGTTTTGGGTCATTATCCTGTTGGAGGACCCATGACCTGCGACTGAGACAGAGCTTTCTGACACTGGGCAGTACGTTTCGCTCCAGAATGCCTTGATAGTCTTGAGATTTCATTGTGCCCTGCACAGATTCAAGGCACCCTGTGCCAGGTGCAGCAAAGCAGCCCCAAAACATAACCGAGCCTCCTCCATGTTTCACTGTAGGTATGGTGTTCTTTTCTTTGAAAGCTTCATTTCTTAGATCTGTGAACATAGAGCTGATGTGACTTGCCAAAAAGCTCCAGTTTTGACTCATCTGTCCAAAGGACATTCTCCCAGAAGGATTGTGGCTTGTCAATATGCATTTTAGCAAATTCCAGTCTGGCTTTTTTTGTTTTTTCTTTCAAAAGTGGAGTCCTCCTGGGTCTTCTTCCATGGAGCCCACTTTCGCTCAAAAAAGCGACGGATGGTGCGATCAGAAACTGACGTACCTTCACCTTGGAGTTCAGCTTGTATCTCTTTGGCAGTTATCCTTGGTTCTTTTTCTACCATTCGCACTATCCTTCTGTTCAATCTGGGGTCGATTTTCCTCTTGCGGCCCCCCCAGGAGGTTGGCTACAGTTCCATGGACCTTAAACTTCTTAATAATATTTGCAACTGTTGTCACAGGAACATCAAGCTGCTTGGAGATGGTCTTGTAGCCTTTACCTTTACCATGCTTGTCTATTATTTTCTTTCTGATCTCCTCAGACAACTCTCTCCTTTGCTTTCTCTGGTCCATGTTCAGTGTGGTGCACACAATGATACCAAACAGCACAGTGACTACTTTTCTCCATTTAAATAGGCTGAATGAATGATTACAAGATTGGAGACATGTGTGATACTAATTAAAGAAACTAATTAGTTTGAAATATCACTATAATCCAATTATTTATTATCTTTTCTAAGGGGTACCAACAAATGTGTCCAGGCCATTTTAGAATATCTTTGTAGAATAAGCAATAATTCATCTCTTTTCACAGCTTCTTTGCTTTATTCTATGACATACCAAAGACATGCAAGTATACATGATAAAATAGCTTTTAATTTCATCACTTTTCAGGAGGAATGAAGCATTATTTCAATGAGCTGTAAGGGTACCAACAAATTTGAGCACGTCTGTATATATATATATTGTGAAGAAGGAGTAGTGGCGCCTTTAAGAAACGGTGTCTCTGGGGAAAAACTACACAACCCATAATCCCCAGTATTGATTAGAAAGGCGGGGTCAGATAGTTTAAAAGGAAGCTGGGCAGAACAATCGGGGCTTGAGTGATTGTGGGGAACTCCGCCCGGTTGTCCTGCCTGTGCAAGCCTTGGAGAAGTATTCCTGTGTTGGGGAAGATGTAGTAAGTGCGTTTCGTTTGAATCATAGCAAATTTATAAAAGTCTAGTATAGAGCGTTTTCCTCTTGGTGAGGCAGACTTTTATTTTGTCGTAGCAAATTTATAAAAGTCTAGTATAGAGCGTTTTTCCTCTTGGTGAGGCAGATTTTTGTTTTGAACTGTTTGGGTTTTGTTTTGTAGTTTTGGATTAAAATATAATACGGTATCCCGTTGTCTATGCCACATCTACCAGGAGACCAGTTATTCAGGTGGCGCAGACACGGTGTCAACACTGTTTGGTTTCCAGCTGCAGGAGCAGCAATACTTTGACAGAGTGTGTTGTTTATATGAGCGGGACTGGTCAAAAATACTGCGTGGTTTACAGCTGCAGGAGCAGCGATTACACACCAAGAAATAATTTACAGGACCAGGACTGGCTTATCCAGGTTGGATTACAGGCTGCTGGAGTAGCGATACATTTCCAAGAAGGAGGGGTGCGCGTTTGAAGGAAACTGTCAAACACAAGATGGTGGTGTTGGAGTAATTTTTATTATTGCTGTTTCCTTCTGGCCTTCCATACAGTCACCACAGGAAAACAGAGTGACACCTTGTGGCTGTTAAATAGGAACTCAGCTTCACTTGTAGGTGTTTGGAAACCTGGCTGTAGTGTAACACTATTGCATATTGTGGACTTCCCCTTGCTGTCTTCCAGGCAGCCTCTTGCAGAGGATGTGCTGTTCTTTTCTATGTTCCAGGAGATAATCTTTGGAGGGAGCCCAACCTGTACTTACCTGTGTTCCTGGCTCACTCCACCAGAGGGAGCCCAACCTGTACTTATCTGTGTTCCTGGCTCACTCCACCAGAGGGAGCCCAACCTGTACCCACCTGTGTTCCTGGCTCACTGCACCAGAGGGAGCCCAACCTGTACTTTGCCTGTGTTCCTGGCTCACTCCACCAGAGGAGCCCATCCACAACTCTCCTGTGTTCCTGGCTCACTCCACCAGAGGGAGCCCCAGCTGTTACTTACCTGAGTTCCTGGTGTGCTCCTCCAGAGGGAGCCCAAACCCAACTCACCTGTCTTGTGGACTTGGGACATTTACAGGCTAAGCCTGTCACCACTTGGTCGCCTCACCGTAGCATAGAGAGGGGAGAAGAAGTGAGATAGTTAGTGGCCCGTACAGGGCAAATAAACACAATTGAACAAGTGTGTCTTGTTGTAAATATTGTAAATAAAATTATTCACCTGAATCAGTGACGTGTTCACTCCAGTCTGTGAAGAAAAATGCCGGTGTCCAGCAACACCACACTACCGCTCTTTATATATATATATATATATATATATATATATATATATATATATATATATATATATATAGCACATTACATTTCAAGTTTATACTATAAAATGATTATAAGTTCAAGGTCTACTTCAAAATAGTCAAATAAACAAATATATTATTATTATTATTATTATTATTATTATTATTATGAAGAAGAAGAAGAAGAAGAAGAAGAAGAAAGGATATTCTACTTTTCTTGAGGACATTTAATTTTCCTCTAGAACATTTTCAAGCATCTTTGAGTAAAATTAAATGTAATGTCACTGGTAATACAGTCCAATACCAAAGGTCCACATAAGATATACATTTAATGATGAAGATAGATATTTATACAGGACATGTGACATTTTGAATATTTGTGATCGTTTCTGTTTTTCTCTCCCATTTTAATTATTAATAGTACATGATGTTTTTATAATGCCACTTGTAAAAACAAGGACACTTGTACACTGTTCCTTCTTAAACCAATGAAATATGACTAGCTGTTTAATTAAAGAACTAATGTCATATTTTGCAGGCCTTATGTGTTGGAAGCAGTGAAGGTCTTTCAGCACAGTGAGTATGCTTTGCTAAGTTTTTTTTAATCTAACATGTTTAGACTTTGCCAAAACTATTCTCCAGTATACAAGCCTAGCCTACATTATACCTATGGCAATATAAATAGAACTAATGAGCAGTGCCTAACCCTCTTGAGTCAAAGCATCTTAATTCAAATGTATCAAGAAATGTCTCACCAATCTCTTCAAAGGTGTAATCTGTTGTGGTTTGTCACACAGGTTTATTAACTACATTCCTTATAGCATATTTTTCATCATTTATTATTTAAAGATTTTTAAATCATAATTTATTTTTTTGCAGTTTGTGCCCAAACCTCGCACTATTGCAGTGACGGGAATCAATCAAAGCATGAAAAACAGACTGCAGAGCATCACAAGAAGGGCAAGTACATGAAAACTAAACTAGAACAAAATATTAACAGTGTAGTTCAAAATTAAAACAGTTCTGGGGAATATTGGTTTCTGTCTTCTGGTTTCCAGTTCTTCTACAGTATAAGAGAAGCTCAGCCCTTCATTTAAGTGCTTTCAGCTTCGTTGACCTTTGTAACAGGGCGAGCAGCCCTGTACATTGTATTGTTTATTTTATTTTTAGATCGGGGTCTCCCTCCGCCCCTGTGCAGTGTGCTTTTGTATTTGTTTTGTTTTATGATTTATTGATTATTTATATGACGGTGAGCCCAGATGTTTTGGTATTGTTTTGTATTTTGATGGCGTAGCCGATTGTTTTGTTTAGTGTGGATGGGTAGCCCCATCCACAACATAATTAATAAACCGTGCAGATTGTGGCGAGGGGTAATAGGATGATTTACTAATTAGTTAAACCCTCGGCCATGATATAAAAAAAGCCTGCAGGTCTTTGCACTTGAGGTGGGTGTGAGAGGAGAGAGCGAGCAGAGAGAGAAACTGTATTTAAAAAGACAAAGGATCAGTGAAGGCTATTGCCCAGCCTGACCGTGTTATTTTGTGTTCGAGAGTTATTTTTGTTTACCCTTTTATTTTGCTCTGTGAGCAAGTGTTTTTTTTTAAATATTTATTTTATTTTGTGATTTAAAAATAAAAGACGCACCACGCCACTTACTTTACTCTGCAGTACTGGTTTGTTTTCCTTCCTGCTTCTGCCTGACATCAGACCATCGGTCACCCTGTCACACGTGGTGTCCAGCGGGATCACCAGCGCCTCCTGGACTCAGGCAGAAGTAGGGTACTGCAGGTTTTCGCTTTTTTCGCGTTTTTTTTTCGTTTTTTATTGTGTGTGAGGAGGGTGAGAGGAGGAAGGATGGGAAAGAAGAGCTGCAGAAGCAAAAAAAGCGCGGCAACAGCAACAGCTGCCACCAGGGACGCCGGACCTAGCTACGTGGTGAGACGAGTGGTGCCCTGGTTGTGGGGAGTTTGGGCACACAGTGGCCATCTGCCCCACCCAATACCAGGGAGAGGAGTGGGCTGCCCAAGCGAGCCAGGACCAGGTACCCCGGGGAGACCCCAGAAGCCCGAGAGCTAACAGCCCGCCCACAAAGCGGGAGAGCAGCTGGGATGCCATCATCCGGGCGGTCATGCAGGACTGCTGGTGCCCCATCTGCGGTGAGCAGGGGCATTCCCCACTCAACTGCCCTCTCCTGTCAGAGGGGTGTCTGCGGCGTCCATTCCCACCAGCAGAGGGAGAGTGTCTGCTGGTCCTGCCACCCACAGCAGAGAAGGTAGACCTGCTGTGCCCACCGACACCAGCAGAGGAGAGTGCCTGCTGGTTCCGCCCTCCATCGCCGCCACCAGCAGAGGAGCATGCCTGCTGGTTCGCCCATCGCCCGCCACCAGCAGAGGGGCATGCCTGCTGGTTCCGCCTCCATCACCGCCACCAGCAGAGGGAATGCCTGCTGGTTCCGCCTCCCTCACCGCCACCAGCAGAGGGAGCATGCCTGCTGGTTCACCTCCAGCCGGAGCCACCAGCAGCCAGGGAGGATGCCTGCTGGTTTCACAGCCAGCCAGAGGAGGCCCCTGCAGCCAGAAGGGAGGCCCTTTGCCTTTGCAGCCAGAAGGGAGGAGCCCCTGCCGCCTTTGCAGCCAGAAGGGGAGGGCCCCTGCCAGCCTTTGCCTTTGCAGCCAGAGGGAGGGAGGGCCCCCTGCAAGAGGAGGCCTGCAGCCGCTTGCCAGGGAGGAGCCCTGCCTCTTGCAGCCAGAAGGGGAAGGGGGAGGGAGGCCCTGCGCAGCTGCCAGAAGGGGAGGGAGGCCCTGCCAGAAGGGAAGCCACGCCCGGCCAGAGAGGCCCTGCAGCCAGAAGGGGAGGGCCCTGCAGCCCCTGGGGGGGCCTGCCGCCGCCCTCAGCCAGAAGGGGAGGAGGCCCTGCCCAGCCTGCCGCCCAGCCCAGAAGGGAGGAGGCCCCGCCAGCCGCCAGGGGAAGCCTGCCGAAGGGGAGGAGGCCTGCTGCCGCAGCCAGAAGGGAGGCCAGAAGGGGGAAGGAGGCCCTGCGCCCCTCGCAGCCAGAAGGGGAGGAGGCCCTGCCGCCTTCGCAGCCAGAAGGGGAGGAGGCCCTGCCCACGCCCAGCCAGGCCCTGAAGGGGGAGCCCTGCAGCCTTCGCAGCCAGAAGGGGAGGAGCCCCAGAAGGGGAGAGCCTGAGCCAGAAGGGGAGGAGCCCCTGCCTGCCGCAGCCAGAAGGGGAGGAGCCCCTGCCGCCTTCGCCGGGAGCAGAGCAGCAGGAGCTGCCTCTGGACCACCTGAGGGAGAGGAGCAGGAGCTGCCTCTACCTCCACCCCCCTGAGGGAGGGAGGAGGAGCTGCCTCTTTTCCAGCACCGAGGGAGAGGAGCAGGAGCTACCTCTCCCTTCCACGACAGGACGGACGGGACAGAAGGCTGGCGGTCCGCAGCTGCCCCTTGCACGGGCTGCTAAAGGGGCAAGGGAAAACGGCCGGGTTACAAGGGCTGAGAGAAGGGCCAGACCTAGCCCCCACCGCTGGTCCTGGCTCCCCTCCCAAGGCCGCCTCCCCAGGGGTCCGCTGCTGCTGCCTTAGCCCCCAGGGTCCACTGCTGCTGCCCGTCGCCTCCCGAGGTCCGCTGCTGCTGCGTCGCCTCCCTGAGGGTCGCTGCTGCTGCTGTCGCCTCCCGAGGGTCCGCTGCTGCTGCCCGTGCGCCTCCCGAGGGTCGCTGCTGCTGCCGTCGCCTCCCGAAGGCTGCTGCTGCTGCCGTCGCCTCCGGGTCCGCTGCTGCTGCCGTCGCCTCCCGAGAGTCCGCTGCTGCCCGGGAAGAGGGAGCTGCCGGCCATGAAGAATTGGGGGGTGCGGACCTCCCACCATGGCCACCCCCATGGACACTGTGCTTCCCCTCTTCCGGGACTTTGAGACTGAGGGGAGGTGGCGTTAGGGCCATGTGTGCGTTGCACAAAGGGGGGATATGTAACAGGGCGAGCAGCCCTGTACATTGTTTTGTTTATTTTATTTTAGATCGGGTCTCCCTCCGCCCCCTGTGCAGTGTATTTTTGTATTTATGATTTTTGTTATTTATATGACGGTGAGCCGTATGTTTTGGTATTGTTTTGTATTTTTTGATGGCGTGAGCGATTGTTTTATTTAGTGTGGATGGGTAGCCCCATCCACAACATAATTAATAAACCCGTGCAGATTGTGGCCGAGGGGTAATAGGATGATTTACTAATTAGTTAAACCCCTCGGCCATGATATAAAAAGCCTGCAGGTCTTTGCACTTGAGGTGGGTGTGAGAGAGGAGAGAGCGAGCAGAGAGAGAGAAACTGTATTTAAAAAAGACAAAGGATCAGTGAAGGCTATTGCCCAGCCTGACCGTGTTATTTTGTGTTTGAGAGTTATTTTTGTTTACCCCTTTTATTTTGCTCTGTGAGCAAGTGTTTTTTGTTTAAATATTTATTTTATTTTTTGATTTAAAAATAAAAAAGACGCCATACGCCACTTACTTTTACTCTGCAGTACTGGTTTGTTTTCCTTCCTGCTTCTGCCTGACATCAGACCATCGGTCACCCTGTCACAACCTTTTTATAGTTTTTTTTGTCATCAATTCCTTTTGTCATTTTTACTATGAAAATAATACAGCTGCACCTTTCAACAGCTTACTTGCAGTTACAGTCGATAACAGCTACACAACAAAAAAAGTGAATTC
This sequence comes from Huso huso, assembly GCA_036884735.1. NCBI lineage: Eukaryota > Metazoa > Chordata > Actinopteri > Acipenseriformes > Acipenseridae > Huso > Huso huso. The sequence continues at coordinate 18,956 of JAHFZB010000831.1, forward strand.
TAGTATGGTGAGCAACCAATGTAAATTAAGAGGGTTAGGTTAAGGTTGAATCTTGGGATTTCTACATGCGAGCAGCACACTTGTTTGTTGGTGTGTCGCAGCAGGGCGAGGTGCTCAAACATTATCTGGGACAGAAACTCTGTAAAGTCTCAAACGGCAGAATTATTTGGAGGCACTCCAGCCTATTTAGAATTATTATTATTATTTATTTTAGCTGACGCCCTTATCCAGGGCGACTTACAATTGTTACAAGATATCACATTATTTTTACATACAATTACCCATTTATACAGTTGGGTTTTTTTTTTTTTTTACTGGAGCAATCTAGGTAAAGTACCTTGCTCAAGGGTACAGCAGCAGTGTCCCCACCGGGATTGAACCCACCACTACCCTCTGGTCAAGAGTCCAGAGCCCTAACCACTACAAAAATACTTTATATGCATAAAAGAAATACTGTTAATATAATCTTATAAACATTGGATACAAGTAAGCAAAGACGCGGAGGTCACAGCATGAACCAATGTATACGCTTGTATCACAGCACAGACGTCATGTGGAGTCAATTCAAGGAAGTCACTGACGATTCGATTCAAACAAAAACATTACATTAAATACTATGAATATTAGCATTTCCACCCAATTTCTTCCAATCAGTGTGGATCCACCCTACTATCAAACACCTTCAACACATCTGGTAAGGGGGGAATTAGATACCTGCTTGATTAGATACCTGCTAACTTTGGCTATCTGCCCAGACGCCAAGACACAAGAGACTGCAAATGCCTTGCTTAGCTAATTACACATGCTTTAAGCTATATCAAAATATGAAAATAACATAGAAGTAAAGAAATATATAATCAAATACATAATTAATACTTTATGCAGAATGTCATCTCCTACACTACCTCCACAGAACTGAAATGTGTTGGACATTTAGGGTATTAACAGCTGTCCCAGTTTGTTTCAGCGCAATTCAGATTATTTGTATTAACATCTTTAAAAACTTACTAGCAACACATGCAAAACAACATTTTAATATATTTATAAGGAGAGATTGGCAGTCAAAGTAGGACAAAAACGTGTTATTCTTGTTGTAGAAGCAGAACATAAAAAAAAAATAGAATTGACATACGTACTAATTTCCTATTAGCAACAGGTTCCCAATTCTTGACTCAAGCCAAGTTTTTATGTAATATAAAATAGTTGTCAAACGTGGCATTTTTTGTGCAGTAAAAACTAGTAGCAACATTAAGAAAAAAAATGGGGGCCAAGTTTGCCCCAATTGTGTCTTATTTATACAACTCCACATCCAAGCAAATTTTAAAGAAAGCATTAGTTCAATAGCAACACCCTGTTAATAAAAGTAAATATGTAGTATTAAATAAGTTGGAAAGAAAATTCTTTCCTTAAATCCTCACGAGAATGGTATGGCTAAACATCAGTCTTTGAGAGCATTCAGTTTACTTAGGCATGTTTGTAATTTGTATTTATAAATTTATGTATTTTTAGATTGAAAGATTGGAGGAGCTTGTTCCTGAAATCAAATTAAGGCATCAAGAAAAGATCAATCAGGTATGTCAAATCAAACACTGCAAGAACAAAAATTAAACATGGGGGAGAAGTGGGGCAAGGATCAAAAAAAGACTACACATAGAACTCTTCAAACTAATCAAAACAAAACAGCACCCAAGCACAGCCATCACAGTACATTTCTTTCTTACTCTGTTTCACTCTCCTGCTCTGCTCCATACTCTCCTGCTCTGCTCTGATGTGCTGTGCTGTGCTGTGCTGTGCTGTGCTGTGCTGTGCTGTGCTGTGCTGTGCTTCCTACTCTCCTACTCTCCTACACAACCCACACCAAACATTTGTCCTTATTATAATGTTGTGACCAGGGTAATTGACAACCACATCATTCAATTACCACCTGGCCACATTCCACACTTTTCCAATCCAACAATTACACAGTTCAACACTTACATCACCCCCACACCAATTATACTATGAAATTCACCTGTGGCTGTGCATAGGCAGCCACAAAACACATTTTTAGTGTAGTGTGCAGGGCCTCTGCCCTGCACACATCCTCCCTAATCTGCCACACTGATTAAAAAAGGGCTTAAGCCAGTTTCTTGTATAGATAATGCTTTTGTCATATATTTAAAAAAAGCACAAGTGTCACCGTTCAAAGTTACAGTGCTTGTCATGTTGAACACAGTAATTGTTCCTTTCCTGTGGAATCTTTGATTGGGATGCAAGCAGTGCTCAAGGGACAGTTATACAACTTTACATAGGGATTGTAACACAAACATGTATCACAATTTCTGAAAATGAATAAGTAAAAAAAAAAACAGTTTTAAACTGTATATTGTCTTGTCATAACATCCTTTAAATCGTTGGTAAAGACAGAATAATGGATTAAGACTAGGTTTTTAATGATGTTTTACAGGAAATGGAGTTACTCAGCCAGAAAATGATATTCCTAAATCAAAGAATGCAGGTGAGTAGGATTTGTACTCTCCCTGTCAATATATATTATTATTATTATTATTATTATTTATTTCTTAGCAGATGCCCTGATCCAGGGCGACTTATAGTCATAAACAAATACATTTCAAGAATCACAGTACAAGTATTAATACAATTAAGAGCAAGATAAAATACAATGACTTGGGTTCTAGCAAGTACAAGTATATGACAAAATACGATTCAATAAAGGAGCAAATAGCAGTGTCAGTGATAGTTACATCAGGATATAATTAAATACAAAATACTACAGATTAAATAACACTTGTGACAGATTACAGTACTCTAAAGTACAGGATTAAATGCAGTAAAATAGGGAGCAGATAAGAGCAAGTAAAGTGCATTAAGGAAGAGTGATAAAGTGTCCAGAGGAAAAAGAGGAGTTCTACAGGTGCGGTCTGAAGAGGTGAGTCTTGAGGAGGCACGAAGGTGGTCAGGGACTGGGCAGTCCTGACATCTATAGAAGAAGGTCGTTCACCACCACGGGGCGAGGGTGGAGAAGGCCGGTTCTGGAGGCAGGGGAGAGTAGAGGAGGTACAGCCAGTCCTCTAGTGCAGGAGGAGCGGAGAGGTCGAGTGGGGATGTAGGGAGAGATGAGGGTCTGGAGGTAGCTGGGTGTAGTTTGGTCAAGGCACCTGTGGCCAGTACAAGAGTCTTGAACTGGATCTGCGCCGGTGATCAGGGAGCCAGTGGAGTGAGCAGAGCAGTGGAGTTGCGGGGAGAAGCGAGGCAGAGAGAACACCAGGCGAGCAGCGGAGTTCTGGATGAGCTGGATGGACAGGTGGCGGACGAGGAGTCCAGCCAGGAGGAGCCGCAGTAGTCTAGGCGGGGAGAGTACCAGGGCCTGGACCAGGAGCTGGGTGGCGTGAACAGGTGAGGAAGGGTCAGATTCTTCGTATGTTTGCTCAGGAAGAATCAGCAAGTGCATGCCAGAGTGGAGATGTGCTGGGAATAAGAGGCAGGGTCCAGGATGACTCTGAGGTTCTTAGCTGAGGAGGAGGGAGAGAGTGTGGTAGATTCCAGAGGAATGGAGATAGAGAGATCAGAGGGGAGGAGGAGGAGGAGGGAAAGAAAAGGAGGTCAGATTTAGAGAGGTTGAGTTTGAGGTGATGCTGAGTACATCCAGGAGGAGATAACAGACAGACAGTTAGAGATACACGGAGGGATGGTGGAGTCAGAGGTGGGGAAGGAGAGGAAAGTAGCAGGAGCAGCAGCTTGAAAGAGGTGAGTGGGGAGGGGTCCAGGGCACACGTGGTGGGTTTGTGACCCTGGAGCAGGGAGGAGAGGTCAGAGTCTGAGAGGGGAGAGAAGGTGGAGAAGGAGGGTGAGTTAGTAGGGATACAGTGGGTGTAGGGGTTGGAGGCGGAGAGGATACAGCGGTATCGGCGATATGCTGAGGTCCCGGTTCGCCCGCCCTCCACCTGTGTGTGGATTGCCTCGCCTGTGTGATGCACAATATATATCATTTTTGTTAAATAACATGTAGCAAGGTAGTGATAATCTATTATAAAAAAGAAAACAGATTGATAAATTAATGCACCTCAAGATTGTATTTTGTCTATTATTTGTACTGATAAAACAAGGAAGCTGTTGCTTGGATCATAATGTTATAGCTAGCTATTTGCTCCTGGTTTTTTTTTTTTTTTGTTTGTTTGTTTTTTTCATAGTCAGAATTTTGATAAAGTAATAATTATCTACCTATTATGTGTTGTGGCAGGGCAGAGCCTGGTCTATAAATAAAGTATTGGTGGTGTGTGTTTTGGTGATGCATGGCAGGGTTGGGGTTAATTCTTATCCCTGCCAAATACATGTGAGAATGTGGCTGTTCCCAAATTAGATAATTGGTGTTAATTGGGAACAGCCACAGAGTATAAAAAGAGAGCTTGAAGCTCCATTAGATAGAGTGTGTTGTAGGTTGAGGCTGTCTGTGTGAAGCCTGTGTGAAGCCTGTGTGGTCAGAGAGAAAAAAATAAATAAAAAAGGTACTGTGTGAAGCTTGTTTGTATAATAAGGGTTTTGGTAACCGGTAAACATCTTAGCCGTCCGGCTTGCAGTGTTACAGTGTTTGTTTTTAGCGTCGGTGAAACCAGGGTCAACATTATAACAAAACAGGAGCAGCCATTCTCCATGACAGATTAAATTTGCATTTTACAGCACTGAATAAACATAATATCCTGTTAGGTCATTGCCTGTTATCTTATAAAATTGTAATGTTTTTAACAATTATTTATTTTTACTTCTGGTGTATAAAATAAATTTCACACCTTGAAATTGTATCCATGTTCTGATACTGTACACTATTTGTACTCCACTGTCCAATACGATTTGCATTGTGGGCCTCGCCCTTATCTACATGGGGTGGTACAAACCTCATTTCTTTCTTTCCTTTGGAGATGTCCTCAAGTAAAGCACATTTGTAACTAATAGTGTATGTCCCTAATGTGTGTTATTTCCCCTGTATATATTATTATTATTATTTATTTCTTAGCAGACGCCCTTAGCCAGGATGACTTACAATTGTTACAAGATATCACATTATTTTTACATACAATTACCCATTTATACAGTTGGGTTTTTACTGGAGCAATCTAGGTAAAGTACCTTGCTCAAGGGTACAGCAGCAGTGTCCCCCACCTGGAATTGAACCCACCCTCCTCCAAAGAGTCCAAAGCCTAACCACTACTCCACACTGCTGCCCAACACATTTTTTTTTTTAATTATTAAAGGTATAGGTGTTTTATATTTAAATTAAAAAAAGAAAAGTTCTTTAGTCTGAGTAACTGCACTTCTTGTCTTTCAGATGGCTGATTCTCACTGTTGGAGAGAGGCATGTTTACCGCCCACCACTTTGGTGATTTCAAATGCTGTTATGGCAAAGAAGAGATCATTTGTTTGTGGTCAAGTTGCGCTACATTGTTAGAATTCCAAATGTAGAAATGTACTACCAGTGTATTCTAATAAGCATAGTTAAACTGTTAATGATTCATGTATAATGTGCTTTGTATTTCATTAAATAAAGGTTTGTCAGTTTCACATATTTGCTCACTTATGTTTTCATATGATGGCAGTGTTTTGATTCACTCTGTGTAAACTCATTTCACAGTTTCCTTTTTTGTAAGGCATCAACGTTTTAGCACCACTTGCAGTGTTTTAAGTATCCATTAAATATTTTGATGCTCAGGTCACCTGCACAGACACATTCATTCACAGTACATGTTTTTTCAAGCTGCCCTTGGCAACCACAGGAACTGACAGTTGTCAAGTTTTCATGTTGTAATATGTAATGTATAAAAATTGAATTGCATAATATTGTACTCAACAGATTGCAAGTAAATGGTTGGTTATCCCATTATCAACGTTTGCCTCTGTATTTTTGCAGTTTTACCATGCTTATCCCTTATCATTTACCATAGTTTATCCTGGTTTGCCATTTTTAGTAATATCCTTTACTATACTTTTCTGGTCTTTACTATGCTTACTAATGTTGTACAATGCTTTCACTATAATTTATAAAACTTTACT
>JAHFZB010000832.1:0-25000 GCA_036884735.1 Huso huso
GTGAGAGGTTTAGAGAGAGTTATGAAGGGTGGCAATCATTCAGAGATGTGCGAGTCTGTGTCTGAATGGTGGGAGGCAGTGGAAGCAAAGACTAGGGAATTTTTTATAGTAGCAGCTAGGGAAAAGGTTTTTAAAAGAAAGGAAGAGGTATGCAGGGTTACAGTATAGGCTTCAGAAGTTGTAAACCTTTTTAAAGGGCCGGATTTGATTTCAATGATGACATCAAAGCCGTCAAACAGAAAATGAGATATTTGAAATAAAAACTAAGTCGGTTATTTGAGTAGAGTGGTGCACATTGAAAAAAATGAAGTGTTCCCAGTTCTTTTTTTTTAAAAAGGTGGTGGAGAACAATAAAATAATGTATGGTTTAAAAGATAAGGCTGGTGTTTTAAAAGAATCAAAACAAGAAATGTGTGAAGTTGCTAAATTTTTATGAGGAATTGTATAATGAAATTGATGAAAGTATTTTAAAAGGGGCGTGGAAAAGGTTTTATCAGAGGAGAAGGAGGGTATGGGGAGGGAAGATATCAATGGATGAAATAGATTTAGCAATGAAGGATTTTAAAGCAAATAATAAAAAAAAAAAAAACAGGGAATGATGGATTGCCAGCAGAGTTTTATTGGAAGTTTTGGGGGATTTTAAAATTTTAGGCAGGGGATCATCACACTTATTCAACAGGAAAGAAATGATTTAAAAAACTGGGAGACCCATTAATTATGCACAGATAAGTTGCTTGCTAAGATTAATGATAAGGATCAGGGGGGTCATTGGGTCAGTGATCCACCCAGATCAAGTGTGTGCAGTGCCAGGGAGGAGGATAGCGGACAATCTTATGTTGATTAGAGATTCCATCCAGTTTGCACTGGAGGGGAAGAATGAATTGTGTATTTTGAATTTGGATTTAGAGAAAGCGTACGACAGGATTGCGCACAAATACATGTTAGCTGTACTGGCTCAGATGGGTTTTCCTAAAAATGTGATTAATTGGATCCAAATTTTGTATAGGGAAATTGGCAGTAGGATTTTGATTAACGGTGATCTATCTGAGTCAGTGCAGGTTTTAAGTGGGAGTAAGACAAGGCTGTCCGCTCTCGCCCCTGCTTTTTATTTGTTGCTCCCTGGATTACGAACTGATTATGTATGAAATACATAATGAAAGAGATCCAAAAAATGAATGGATTGTTCAATGGATCTTCATAAATTGCATCAAAGATGCCATCTGGAAAGGGAGGAATCGTTACATCCTCAAGGGGGAGCTGCTGTCCTGTGCCGAGACCATCCGGCTTGCCCTACACCTGCTGCAGGATTACTACGTCAGGGACCGGCTTGTTGAAGGTGTACATCGTGCCCGTCATCGATGGAAGGTGTTTTCCAGTGTTATGGTGGTTCATGAGCCTTATACTTAGGGGATGAAGAGTTTCTGTAGAGGTGTTTTAGGATGAGCAAATAACATTGTACATGGTTTGTTTTTAGTAATTTTACAGGCTCTTAATGAATTTTACTTTAAATGATTTGACTATTTTATTGCATTAATTGAATTGATTTGATTGTATTTTACTATACTGTTGGAATTGATTAAGGAACTGCAGCGAGTGAATTTTATTGTTTAAGACATTTTATGAATTGTATTTGACTGGTCATGTATTATGTATTTAATTGATTTTTATTCTGTTTTATTGTATTTTATTGATTTTATGCATATGTGATATAGGACATTGTGTATTATTTTGAATTGAATTTACGGTTTGTAATGTATTTGTTTGGAGAGTTGTATGGATTTGTCTGTATTTGAAAATAAAATTACTGAAAAACAAAAAATCTGTTCTTATCAGTTTAATATCTGATACATCCCCCATAGGGGGACCAGACTATATTAAATTGATTTTTGGAAGCGGGAGATGGAACCGGGGGCTTGCTCCGTCCACTCCACACATCGACCCGGTATTGCAGTACAGCCTGATGGACAGCCTGCTCTGCTCACGCCAGTGTACCCAGAAGGCCTTGCACTCATGGGAGGAGGAGGATGAGCACAGCGGTAAAGCAGAAACTGAGCTGTTTAGTGGGGCAAGGAGCCCTCGCTTTCAAGGTGGCAGCAGCAGGGGGACCGAACAGCACTTGCGTTTTGGGAAGAGTTCCCGGTTTTGTTTTTAATTGTTTTGTTTGGCCTTGCCGTCAGGTAGAGAAGGCCTTTGGGCCTGCCGGAAGGCCTGGGCCGCCAACAAAGCCACACTCTGGCTTCTCTGCAGCTCGAATAAATATGCCTTTTAAAACAAGTGATATTTAATACTGTATCCGATACAAGATCCTGTGGGAGGGCCGTAACGTCTGTGTATCACAAGCAGGAGCTAGACACCATCACCACGACCAGAAGGGCACAAACTCTTATCAAGGACTTTGTAATTCTGGACATCCAGACCCTCGGGAAGGCCAAGGCCTGCGCGGATTGGAGGATCGTCAGACTCCAGGACGTGAAGATGGAACAGCACCAAAGACTGGAACCGCTAGCTCCTAGGAGCGGGACTACGGGGCTCTGGTTAAGCCTTTTATTTATTTTGTCATGCCAGCATTCCACCCTTTTTAGCTGGCATGACCGTTTTTGAACGGTGCCCTGGTTTTATGGACTCTTGTTTTTGGATTTATTTTGAATGTTTTATTTGATTTTGTTTTTATGTATCTTTAAAAGATTTTTAATGCAAACTATTAAAAGTTACATTTTAAAAGTGTCTTAATTTTAGAATTAACACAGTTTCATACACTGTCCCTTTAGTTTATTTTAGTTTTATAGTTTAGTTCTGTTTTATGTTCACCTTTTGAACTTTGAGAGCACTCCCCGGCCCTCAAACACTTTTTTATAAATGGTTCTTTTTTCCCCCAGTCACTTTTAAAGCAGCACAGGTTTTATCATGTTGATTTTAATCTGTGTTTGTTTTAACCTTGTGCAAAGCACAATTGTCTTGGTGTTTTTAAATGTATTTCAAATGCTTTTAAAACAAAATGTACGTCTATGCATGAATGTCATCTTTACAAGAAATGTAAAATGAATTTAAAAAGAATGGGTGTAAATGTAAAATATGTAAAATCAATAAAAAAGAATATTTAACTAAAAGAATGAGGAAGCTATATTCTTTATAAAAAAGCAGTTTTTGATCTAGAAATAGCAATGGGTGTAAGGGCCTAAAGGGAAGAAGGGAAAAATGTTAAACCCTGTGGACTCTGAATAATGTTAGGTCCATAATGCATTGTATAATCCCTTTGATGAAAATGTTCCTTTTATAGATATTTAAAATGCTTTTATAGATATTTTTAATGTGGTTATGATGAGTTTTGTATTTTTAGGGATCACTGGTTTAACGGGAAGGTTGTTGTTTTTAATTTTGGATTTGGGAATGTAAAATTTGTGCAGGTTTTGTCAGGTGAGGGATTGTGGGTAATTGATAATGTACAGCGCTTTGAATTATTAACTTTTTGGAACGTATAGTTTGAATGGGTTTATATGGTTCTTCTTTTAAATTGTATTAACGAATGGGAACTTTTCGAATATTTAAAAAACTGGTTTTGTGGAATGTGTGAGTTTGCAGAACTGTAAAAAATTCTCAATAAAAAGAGTATTTTACTAATCCTAAACGAGCCCCTTAATGAATAACGGTTCCTTTATTTGAATGCACCAATTAAAAATCTGGTAAATTTAAAAAAGATGGAGTCCACAATTAAATAATGGAATTTCCATTTGAAATGTTTAAATCAATATTAGATTAAATGAAAAGAATTTAAATACAATTTTTAAATTGACCTATAGAGCTATATTTAATTAATGTTCAATAATAACACAATGAACAATATATTAGGGAACAGCTGTAATTTATTTTATTTAAGTAGTTATTTAAAAAGGGACAGGAAATGCAGTTTCTTTTTTTTTTTTTACCCCTGAAGAAGCTCCAAAATCGAGCAAAATGTTGGGACCTTTTATTTTATTTATTTAAGTTTCTTTTAAACATTAAAATAAAAGAATAACTTAATTGAAACTTAAATCACGGCAAATTTAAAAATGGTTAAGGCCGGGGCCCCAAACAAATAGATATATATTTTTCAAAAGAAATATAACTCTTGTTCTAATCTGCTTGGGGGGAAAAGGTTTATCTCCTTTTTTTTCTTTTCAACAACTATTTTGGAATACACAAAAGGATCCTTCATAAACTGGAGATAAAAACTGTATATCAAAAGCTGTATATCAAGAGACTCAAAGCCATCTAAAAAACCTGGACCTGAGAGGATCCCTCATAAACTGGATGTAAAAACTGCATACCAGAACACTCCTGAAACCATCTAAAAAACCTGGATCTGAGAGGAGTTTACTGTTGATTTATTGTTGACAATTTGAATCTTGATTTGCTGTTAACTTTCATAACTTTTTAATAATGCTGCATCTAAATGAGACAACTAGTATATCTAAAATTTCTTTTGCTAAACAAGCTAAAATCTTTTATAAATGAATACAAGCAATACATCATACTGATATCATTAATACGGCTATATCTACACAAGAGGCTCCAAAAGGCATGCTACGGCAAGTTCAAATTAACTGATTTTATTAAACCAGCCTCCAAGAGAAAATGTAAGAAAACTAATTGAAACAAATGCAATTGATTGGGTCATGAACAACTTATCAATACTAAGTCAGCATTACGATGAAGTAATTGCAAGAAGAGACCAACAGTGGGGAGGCCTTTAATAAAGCCAGCCAATGGGCAAGAAAATATTTTAAAAAGATGCTAAAAGATACTTCAATACAAACTGTTTACACTTTAAATCTGTCCTACAAACGAAGGTACACCCAATTGAGAATTTACTCCCCCGAGACAACAAATAGAAACAAACATTCAACTAATTAGAGATTCCAGAATTCAACTCACTTTTCAATACTACCGATTTTCCTTCTCTACCCTCATCACAATTGGTTCTACCTTATCTATCAATCAATTACACCCATTTCAGATACTAGTCCCATAATACCCATCATACCTTCTGGCACTCCTAAGTTAGACAGAGCACTGAAACTTTACAAAATATAAACTTAGATACACCCAAATCACAAACAGAAATAAACATCCAAATATCTAGAGATTTCACAACTCAACTCACTTTTCAATACAACTGATTTTCATCCTCTAGTTTATAGACAGACTTCTGTAAATACAACTAGTCCTACAAGACCTAGTATACCTTATGACACTTCTAGGTTATCTAGACAGAGTATTGAAACCTTACAAAAAACACTCCCCATCAACAAAGTAATCTCAGTTCAGACTGAAATCGCTTGTATACCTTCAGTAACCTGTTATAAATGATTCACCAATTCTCTAAATTGCAATTTAATACTCATTTGGTATCTCTTCCTACAGATACCATTGATATTTTATCTTCTATACCAGTGGAACTTACGGAAGTTACATCAACATCTATTTCAAGGGTTGCCCATGTCATTCACAAGGACAATTTCGATCTTACAGAAACAAATAGAGAGCTTAAGGATGAACAGTCCCAAACAAATGATGTTACCTGAACACAATGGGGAAAGAAGTTCTGAATCCTCTCCAAATTCCAATAACAATTCCAGGAACGCTGAACATGGACAACCCTTGAATGCGTTCAATTCAAACCCGATAATAGAATAGAAAGACATTTAAAAACATCTAGAAAAATTGTGTGGCATGTTAAAGCTTTTAAACCAAATCTTAATTATTGGAGATTCTAATTTAAGTAAAATCCCTCCTTACACCAATCCTGAAATTCAAATTGATAGCTACCCTGGAGCTAATTTTTTACATATGGCTAGTGTACTTGATAAAATGTATCCTAACCGGTACTCAGAAAGTGGTTCTGTCATTAGGTAAAAAGGATCAACATTGCAAATCGATTGCACTAAAACAAACTAAATAAATTAATGAAAAGTGCATCTCTCGTCTTTCCTAATGCAACAATCTGTATCCCTAAAAAAACTTTTCTAATACACTTTCTCTTACATCTCGACAAAATGACAAATAAATACATTCAAACTAATTATCATGGTTTAGAAGCATTAACTAATTCAGAATTTCTTTCAGACCACATCCACTGGACCACACAAACTGCAGAAAAAAATCTTCAAATGATGGTGTAGACTTTTAAAGTGATTCTGGAGAAATCAATGGTCATTAACCTTCGAAACTCCAATATAAAATTAACCTGTCTCAAACATATTTAACAAAAGCACAATATTCTTTATTAGAGAAGGGCTTCATTTATTCCTACACCTCAGTCTTTCACATGAACTAATAAAAGGGAGATAGATAGAGATAGATATATTTATATATATATATATATATATATATATATATATATATATAATTATATATTATATATCTCATAGAAAACTAAAACTGTTGGATCACTTTGATTACAATACTGACAAACAATTGCCATTTACACCTCAATCTAATTGGGAACCTGAAAATAATAAATTTAATTACAGAATTGAAGACGACAATCTGTTAATCTCACAATTGGATATAGATCATATTCCTAAAGACAAATTTGAATCCTTTAGAAAGACAAGCTTTAATGGAATTAACCAAAAATATGGATCTAGTGATTAAATCTGCTGACAAAGGCTAATCAATAGTAATTCTGGATGAACAACAATATCTTTTTGAAGCAAATAGACAATTGCAGTAATTAAATTATAAAGGTTTACCGGAACTTATATATTCAAACATATGAAGAGATCAAACTTACAGTACAACAAATGTATAAAAATAAAATTACCAACAAACAAAAACAATATTTAATTGGCAATCAAATTCCTAGACCACGTTGTTTTTACTTGCTACTAAAAATGAATAAATAATCATCTACATGGACTGTTCCTGCCGAGATCCCTCCTGGTAGACCAATTCTCAGATTGTGGTAGTGAATCATATTTCATTGCTGAATATCTAGATTTTTATCTAAATCCGATCTCTCAAAAACATGAGTTATGAGTTATATAAAAGACACATGATTTTGTAACTAATTAAAAGCCTAACAGTAAATACAGATGCCTTCTTTTTTACTTTTGATGTAGAAAGTTTATATACAAATATCAAAACACCCTTAGGATTGGAAACTGTTAAAACATTTTTTAATATGTATCCAGACTCGTCTAGGCCAGATGAATACATCTTGAAACGTTTAGACATCTCCTTCACCAAAAATGACTTTCAATTTAATGATTCTTTCTACCTCCAAATTAAAAGGCACAGCTATGGGTAAAAAGTTTGCCCCGGCCTATGCAAAACATATATATGGCCCAGTGGGAACAAACAGCCTTTTTAAATTGTACACACTTTCCTAAGAAATTCTTTAGGTACTTGTATGATATTTGAAGTATTTGGGAACAGGATCTCGGTAGCTTCCAGAACTTTGCATACCCTTAATTCTCAGTCACCCATCTATAAAATTAAAAGTCACGACTCATACATTACACATTAATTTTCTGGATACCAGAGTTTTTTTTGTTTTTTTTACAGATCCAACTGATAGTAAAAAAACATTAAAAACCAAGGTATTTTTTAAAAGACACTGACACACATGCTCTTCTTTATAATACCAGCAACCATCCTGAATATACTTTCAAGGGTCTTATCAAATCACAGTTTAACAGATATCATAGAATTTGCATAGATTTCAGATTTTCCAACAGCTACTCAAATATTATTTTCAGCATTGCAAAAAAGAATATTCTAAACTAGTTTTAACAATTAAATCTAGTTTCTTGAGAAATGTTAATCATAATAGCATTCCGGATAATACATCACTGTTCCCTTTAATTACAACCTTCTCACAATCTAGTATTAATGTAAATATTGTTAAAAGTAATTAAAAACGCAAGATTTGATCCCAGAATGAAGACTTTTAAAATAGTGTCACCATATAAAAGAAATAAATCTTAGATATTCTAGTGCATACTAACATTGGAAATATAAAAAAATCAGCTAAAACTAATCCTTATTTTTCAAAAACACAAAATCTCTAATCCTAAATGTAATATCACTATAACTAAATCGATCAATTTCTAACCCTAGACACAGATAATGTAATCTATGCCATTGAATGCAATAAATGTAAATTTATATATGTAGGAGAAATGGGTAATAGTATTCAGATTAGATTAAAACACTTATACAATATTAGGAAAAAGAAAACCAATACTTATGTGGTACAACATTTTTTAGTACATGAAATATTAATTTAATATGGATAGGTTTACAAACAAATACTCTATGGGCTATAGGACAAAGGAAAATTACTGAAAGTATTTGGATTAATAAGTAAAATTCAACATTTCCCCGTAGGTTTAAATGAAAAATAGAGTTCCTGAGGAGATGGATTATATGGATTCTGTCAGTTAATTCCCTTCACATTTCCTTTATCCCCTTTCTTTTTTCACTTTGATTATATTTGATATTTTGATTTATTATATATATATATATATTTAGTATATATATATATATATATATATATATATATATATATCACACACACACACACACACTTTTTTGGTGTGAATTTTTTTTTTATTATTTTGTCTGTTTAATTTTTCCCAACTCTGTTTGAACCCTGTCTTAGCTATTTAAAACATTGATACTAAATATAGATTTCATTTTTTTAATTAAAATATATAATGCTACATATAAATACGGAGTAATTTAAAAGTTGAAAGGAAAGATCGAAACTGATTAAATTTGAAGAGTGGTTAATTAGGGTCTATTTGTATACTTTCACTTGTGTCACTATTCATTTTGGATATATATATATATTTTTTTTTTTTTATATTATTTATTTATTTTATCATTTTTTTAGAATTAATTTATTTTATCCGGTATTGATTGACTTAATTTATTTCTTTGTTTTCATTTTTTAAAATTGAAAAAAAAAAAAAAAAAGTTAAAATAATAAGTGACCAATATATTAACAGACATAAAAGGAATTCCTTCAGATATTCCTAACCATAACTCTAACCCCAACCCTGGCCCTAACCATAACTCTAACCCTAACCTTAACCCCAAATCCTACCATATGTTTTTTTATTTAATTTAATTATTTTTGATCACATATTTAGAATTAATTTTATAGCGCCAATGTCAATTAATATCTTGGTTATATATAACTCTTCCCCAAAAAAACCTCGACAAAAAACTCGGACCAAAACAATAAAACTAAGAAATGAATTGCCAGTGTACTAACAGATGACAATTATTTCATTCCCTTAATATTTTTTTTAGATATTCCCTTTTCAGTTTATTTGCTGAAATCTAGCCCTGATTCTATATTTTTTGTATCTTCATATATTTCAAACTAATTTTCTGAACCCAATGTTAATTAATCTTAGTTTTATTTATTTATTTTAAAAACAAAGTCTTGACAAAACCCAGACCAATATAACAAACTAAAAGATGCGTTGCCAGTGCATTAATAGATATGGCAGGAATTTCAGATGTTTCCTTCCCTGTCTCCTTGCTAAAACCTAACCCCAGCCCTAACACAGTTTTGTACTGTCCCTTTTAGTTTAGTTGTATAGTTTAAGTTTATTGTTTAGTACTGATATGGTGACCTTTTGAACCTTTTAAGAGAGCACTCCCAAGCCCTCACGTACACTAGTTTTTTTATAGATGGTTCTTTTTTCCAGTCTATGATGGAGTACACCCCGCCCCTGTATTATTTGTATACATATATGTTTTGTATTATTATTGTATTTATAGGCAGGCGGACTAAGCCATCCAGTCTAATCATTATTGCGTTTATGTGCGGGGGGGGGGGGGGTCAAGCACTGTCCGTCTTTTTATTATTTGCTGTTTGAGACCGGCGAGAGAGTCGGTCTTGTAATGTGTAGTAGGTGGGTATGGGGTTAAAACCCCTTCCCTATAACTTGTGAAAATGGGGCTGGAGCCTTAATAAGGTAATTAAGGCTCCAGCCATGAATAAGAACATAAGAAAGTTTACAAACGAGAGGAGGCCATTCAGCCCATCTTGCTCGTTTGGTTGTTAGTAGCTTATTAATCCCAGAATCTCATCAAGCAGCTTCTTGAAGGATCCCAGGGTGTCAGCTTCAACAACATTACTGGGGAGTTGGTTCCAGACCCTCAATTCTCTGTGTAAAAAAGTGCCTCCTATTTTCTGTTCTGAATGCCCCTTTATCTAATCTCCATTTGTGACCCCTGGTCCTTGTTTCTTTTTTCAGGTCAAAGTCGTCCCCTGGGTTGACATTGTCTATACCTTTTAGGATTTTGAATGTTTGAATCAGATCGCCGCGTAGTCTTCTTTGTTCAAGACTGAATAGATTCAATTCTTTTAGCCTGTGTGCATACGACATGCCTTTTAAACCCGGGATAATTCTGGTTGCTCTTCTTTGCACTCTTTCTAGAGCAGCAATATCCTTTTTGTAACAAGGTGACCAGAACTGAACACAATATTCTAGGTGAGGTCTTACTAATGCATTGTAGAGTTTTAACATTACTTCCCTTGATTTAAATTCAACACTTCTCACAATATATCAGAGCATCTTGTTGGCCTTTTTTTATAGCTTCCCCACATTGTCTAGATGAAGACATTTCTGAGTCAACATAAACTCCTAGGTCTTTTTCATAGTTCCCTTCTTCAATTTCACTATCTCCCATATGATATTTATAATGCACATTTTTATTGCTCGCATGCAATACACTTCTCTATTAAATGTCATTTGCCATGTGTCTGCCCAATTCTGAATGCTGTCTAGATCATTTTGAATGACCTTTGCTGCTGCAACAGTGTTTGCCACTCCTCCTATTTTTGTGTCGTCTGCAAATTTAACAAGTTTGCTTACTATACCAGAATCTAAATCATTAATGTAGGAATAGCAGAGGACCTAATACTGATCCCTGTGGTACACCACTGGTTACCTCACTCCATTTTGAGGTTTCTCCTCTAATCAGTACTTTCTGTTTTCTACCCGTTAACCACTCCCTAATCCATGTGCATGCATTTCCTTGAATCCCTACTGCGTTCAGTTTGAGAATTCATCTTTTATGCGGGACTTTGTCAAAAGCTTTCTGGAAATCTAAATAGACCATGTCATATGCTTTGCAGTTATCCATTTTCAATGTTGCATCCTCAAAAAAGTCAAGTAGGTTAGTTAGACACAATCTCCCTTTCCTAAAACCATGCTAGCTGTCTCCCAGGATATTGTTACCATAGTTAATTTTCCATTTTGGATCTTATTATAGTTTCCATAAGTTTACATACAATAGAAGTCAGGCTTATTGGTCTGTAGTTACCTGGTTCGGTTTTGTCTCCCTTTTTGTGGATCGGCATTACGTTTGCTTTTTTCCAGTTTGTCGGTACAACCCCTGTGTCAAGAGACCGTTGCATGATCTTGGTTAGCGGTTTGTAAATAACTTTTCATTTCTTTGAGTACTATTGGGAGGATGTCATCTGGCCCAGGGGATTTGTTAATTTAAAAGAGCTCCTAGTCCCTTTAACACTTCTGCCTCTGTTATGCTAAAGTTATTTAAAATTGGATAGGAACAGGTCAACATGTCGGGCATGTTGTCCGTGTCCTCCTTTGTAAAAACCTGTGAAAAGTAATCATTTAATATATTTGCTATTTTTTTTTCTTCATCTATGATTTTGCCACTTTCTAACTTCCTTTTTGACTTGTGTTTGCAGTTCCAAGTTCTCTTTCTGTGTACTTTGTTTTTGGTCCCTTTTAAACGCTCTGTAAAGTGCCTTTTTTCGCTGAATATTTTTTTTTAAATTTATCTATTAAACCATTTTGGCCATTTTGTTTTAGATTTAGATTTGTCTACTTTTGGGATGTAATTGTTTTGTGCCTCTAGTACTACATTTTTAAAAAACAGCCATCCTTTTTCTGTGGATGTTTTCTCTATTTTACTCCAATCTACTTCTGTTAGTCTCTGTTTCATACCTTCATAGTTTGCTTTTCTAAAATTGTAAACCTTAGCTTTAGTCATTACTTTTTGGGGTTTTAAATATTTCAAATGAGACCATGTTGTGGTCTGAGTTTGCCAATGGCTCTCTGACCTCTGTTTTAGTTATTCTGTCTTCATTATTTGAAAAGACCAAGTCAAGGCATGCCTCCCCTCTAGTCAGTGCCTTGACAAATTGCGTTAGGAAGCAGTCATTTGTCATTTCCACCATTTCAATTTCATCCGTCGTGTCCCCCATCGGGTTTTCCCATTTTATACAGGGGAAGTTGAAATCCCCCATTAGTATGGCTTCTCCTTTTCTACACGCATTTCGAATGTCATTGTACAACAGATTATTTTGCTCAGCGTCTGAATTTGGCGGTCTATAGCATGCTCCTATTATTATGCCCTTTGAATTTGTGTCCATTATTCTGACCCATATTGATTCTGCATTGTTTTCTTTGTCCTGATTTAACACCTGGGCTTCAAGACTATTTCTTATGTATAGCGCTACCCCTCCGCCTCTTCTGTCCTGCCCGTCTTTCCTATACAGTGTGTACCCACTAATATTATATTCGTCTCCACCACTCTCAGACAACCAAGCTTCTGTAACACCTATCACATCGTAGTTACTTGTTAGTGCAGTAGCTTCAAGTTCTAACATTTTGTTTCTGAGACTTCTAGCATTCAAGACAAATACATTTAATAGTTGTCTTACCGGAGTTGTTGCCCTTGTTTTGATGTGGTCTCCCTTCTGTTTTTTTGTTTTCTCCCCTCTCCCTTTCTAGTTTTAAATGCTTCTGGACCTCCTCAAGGATCCTTTCTCCAAGTAGATTGGTTCCCTTTCTGTTTAAGTGCAGTCCATCCCACCTATATAGATAGTCCTTGTTGTAGAATGTGCTCCAATGTTCAAGAAAGGTGAAGCCTTCCTGTGTGCACCACGATTTTAGGCATGCATTTTGATTTTGTATTTCCAGGTGTCCATATGGTCCTTTGCAAGGTGCCGGCAGTATCCCAGAAAATACCACAGTTTTGGTCTTGTCTTAATTTCCTTCCTAGCTCTCTGAATTTGTTTTGCAGGGATCTTGGTCTGTCTCTTCCAATGTTGTTTGTACCGATGTGGACCACTACTACCGGGTCGTCTCCTGTTCGTTCTAGGAGCCTGTCCACGTTCTCAGTGATGTGCTTGACAGAGGCTCCTGGAAGGCAGCACACTGTTGTAGTAAGGGGGTCCAAACTGCGAACTGAACTTGCTGTGTTTCTCAATATGGAGTCCCCAACAATCATAAACCTCCCTTGTTTTTGCTGCTTGGCCAGCACCGTTTATAGGGTCCTGGATGTTGTTCCTTTCATTCTCTTGATGTTGGTTTTGGTCATCTAAATGTTGAAGTGGCTCAAATTTGTTGGATGTCTGGATTTCTGGTGGTTGTGTTTGACGAAGTTTCTTTTTTTCCCTGCTTCTGCCTATCTGAACCCAGCTGTTTCGAATCTCTTCCATCTCCCTGGTGGCTTTCAGTCTGCTAGGGGTGCAGACTTCCATGAATTGTGGGTGTGTCAGCTCCTCAAGCTCCTGTTGCGGTCTCATTTCCTCCAGCTCCTTTTCTAGCAGGCTTAATTGCCGAAGTAAGTCCTGGATCGTGCGGCACTTTACACAAACTTGGTTGAGCTCTGTTGGGTTTTCTCGGATTTCCCACATCATGCAGTTGTCACAGATTACTGGCTTGAAGACCATTTTTTTTTTTTTAGTTTAGTGTAGCTTCTGCAGCTGTCAACCTGCTTTCAACTGCTTCTAACTGCGTTGTACTTGTCCACTCGTACTTCACCCACGATGTCGCTTCCACACGCTGTCGCTGGGAAGCCTGGCTGCCTTTGTTTGTGTTTGTGCTGCGGGCTCCGCCCCTCCCGTGTCCCAGAACACCGCGGGATTTGAATCAGCTGCACCGAGTTTCAGCTTATCAGAAAAATACACGCAGCTGCAAGGCTTAAAGCTGCAATGTTTTCTGATTAAAACAACTCCAGATTTAAAGATGTAATTCCTCCTTTCTGCTTCTAACTGCATTAGAAACCCACTCTCGGCTCAGAGGGTTGTTGGATGTTCGGAGGAGGAACGAGAGCGGGAGCGAAAATTAAAAAAACAAAGCGTACAGGATCAGTGAAGGCATTTGCCCAGCCTGACCTGTATTGGCTGCTTTTAAAGCAGCACAGGTTTTATCATGTTGATTTTAATCTGGGTCTGTTTTAACCTTGTACATAGCACAATTGTCTTGGTGTTTTTAAATGCTTTTAAAACAAAATGAATGTCTGAGTGCATGTATGTCATCTTAAAGAAATGTAAAATGAATGAAAAAAGAATGGGTGTAAATGTAAAAAATGTAAAATCTTAATAAGAGTATTTTACTAAAGATTTCCGTGGAGAGGAGCATTTATGAGTTCAATGCAATTTTTGGCTAGCTCTGCCCCTCGGGGTGGGGCTCGACATGGGTTTAAAAGCAGAACGAGCTCAATAGCAGCGGCCGTGTTAATAATTGGAGCCTGGCACCTTTTTTTTTTTTTTTTCCCCATTTTTCCCCTCAGTCCAAGAAGGCGGCGCCGGGGGCGTTTGGGCAAAACCATTGTGAGCATCGTTTCTTGGCCTCTTGGCTCTAATCTAGTATATGTGGCTTGCCCGCAGTGCTGGAACGGGAAGGTGATGGCTTCATACAGATCTATGTCGGCTCCTGGAGCGTGACTTTTGGATACAATTCGATTCGTCACAAAGGAGAAGGATGGAATTCAACTTAAAATCGTGAGGACTTTATTTATCAGAAAAAATTCTGCTAGAAGGAATCGGCTGCTCAACAATGGATATTTACTGCCTACAGGATTTTGCTGCAAAAGGGATTTTTCCGACGTTACCTTTGCTTCATCAAGCTGCTGCTCGACTGCCTGTTCCAGATGTTTGGAGGTAAAGGATATAGCTCATTTTGTTGACTTCTATTGAACCTCTACCAGAGGAATCTGTCCAGTGACAGTACATATGTACAATCCTTTTGTTACGAGGGAAGATATTGTTACATTTCTTAAAAGATTCTGCGATGTATTAGATACCGGGACTAAGGTCAAGGACTCCTTGGGACTTTGGACTAGTAAAAGGCAGTATAGAGTGAGGCTACGACCCAGAGAAGGGGTCGTAGGAGGAGTCTTGCATCCCCCTGGCTCTTTCTATTGGAGCTAACAGATGGTATCTGTATTATCCTGGCCAACCAGCGAGGTGTCGGAGGTGTGGAGAGGAAGGACATAATGCTGAAGGATGCGATAGACTTTTGTCGTGAATGCCAGAAGGGAGGGCATACAACTCCTGGGTGTTCAGCCCTAGTTGAATGCAATCTGTGTGGATCCAGTGACCGTGTGTTTAAGAATTGTATGGAGCGTGCAAAAAGTTATGCAGGTGTAATAAGGCCAGAAAGGGTAGTCGTCCCTTCTAGACCTGTTATGAGTAGCTCTGATAAAGAGCTTAGAAGTGATGCGACAGCAAGGCCCCCGGCAGAAACAGCTGCAGAGGCTAGGGGAAGCCTTGACAATTTAAAGGACGGGGGGGTGTTTACTTGGGCCTGGGCAGACGGGTCCTCAGCATCACATATTGATTTCTTTGTTTCTTCTGTATTTAAGAATCTGAATTGTTCTACTTTTCCAGTGTTTCTCTGATCAAAGTTATGTGTTAAGGCTGATATTCCCACCTCCTGTTCTCCAGGGCGTGGGATTTGGAAATTAAATGTAGACCTCTTGTCTGATATAAATGTTAAAAGAATTCAGAGCATTTTGTGAATTGGAGGTCCCTTAAATGTTGCTTTGAGAGTTTGGGGGATTGGTGGGAACATGTAACAGGAGAGAATTAAAGTCTTATTTATTAAAAAGAGTAAACAATTAAAACGAGAGGGTTTGTTAAAATCCAAGCCCAGTTGCAGTCTTTGTTTGTATTGTTAGAGTGTGGCTGGGATGCGAGGGATGAAATGGGAGGGTGCCAAGGCGGAGTTAAAGTATTTCCAAGAAGAGGCTGAAAAGATAATGTTTTGTTCCAAAGTTGAAGTGTTAGAACTAGCAGGTTTTTCTTTAAAAAAGTTCACGCAAATGTATCTAGCATTTTTGAAGTGTACAATACTCGGCAGAATGTTAACTCTAAGACTGAGATTGAGTGTTATTGGGGACTTTTATAAAAATGTGTATGCTGAGAAAGTCTAATGCTGATTATTGTGAATTGTTTTTCCCCCCAAGAATTCTAATACCTTGGAGGAGGATTCTGAAACGTTTTTTGGATTGACCTCTTTCCCTGTCAGAGCTGGGGGAGGCTATTAAGAATTGTAAAAAGAATAAGACCCCTGGTGGCGATGGGCTGCCGGTGGAGCTGTACTTGGCTCTATGGGAGGTAATTGCTCCAGATCTTTTAGAGGCGTTTAATGAATTCTTGAGTAATGGGAGAATGCCTGCCTCACCTAGAGAAGGTGTGATTACATTAAATTTACAAAAAGGAGGGTAATAAATTGGACAAATTGGCGTCCAATTATATTGTTAGGAGTCTATTATAAGCTTTTGGCAAAAATTATGGGAAATAGGTTAAAGACAGTGATTGCGGATGTGATTGATCCGGTTATCGTTTTTATAGTTTAGATTTAGGAATGTAAAATTTGTACAGGTTTTATCAGATGGGGGATAGTGGGTATTATGGGTAATGGATAATGTATAGCGCCTTGTTGGATTATTAACTTTTTAGAATACATAGTTTAGATGGGTGTATATAATTCTTTCTTTAAAATTATATTAAATGAATAAGTACTTTCCAAATATTAAAAAATGGTTTTGTAAAATGTATGAGTTTGCACATCATACTGTAGTAAAAATGCACCTTAACAAAATAGAACAAACACCCTTTTTGGGGAACACTTTGAAAAATAAGATAGAAAAGAATATATGCGATTGTGTTTATTTGAAAATGTGTTGATATGCATTAAATATTGTAAACTAACTAAAAGAAATGCCTTTTGAAAAAGAACTGTACAATTCTCAATAAAGAGTATTTTACTAGCAGCAGTGCAGAGTAGTGGTTAGGGGCTCTGGACTCTTGACCGGAGGGTCATGGGTTCAATCCCAGGTGGGGGACATTGCTGCTGTACCCTTGAGCAAGGTACTTTACCTAGATTTCTCCAGTAAAAATCCAACTGTATAAATGTAATTGTATGTAAAAATAATGATATCTTGTAACAATTGTAAGTCGTCCTGGATAAGGGCGTCTGCTAAGAAAATAATAATAATAATAATAATAATAATAGATTTTCCATGGAGAGGAGCATTTATGAGTTCAATGCAATTTTTGGCTAGCCCTGCCCCTCAGGGTGGGGCTCGACATGGGTTTAAAAGCAGAACGAGCACAACAATGGCGGTCATGTTCATTGGAGCCTGGCACCCTTTTTTTCCTTCCCCTCCCCCCCCGTCCAAGAAGCAAATACCCCGGCAGCTCTGGCGGGCGGCTGCACACGGGGCGTTTGCGCAAAACCATTGTGGGTATTGCTTCTCGGCCTCTTGGCTCGATCAAGTATTTGTGGCATGACTGCAGTACTGGATTAAAAGAGAAAGAAAGATGATGGAGAATACTACCAGCAACATTTCAGTGCAGGAGGTACGATTAAGAAGAACAGTTCAAGTTACTATTGGAGAGGAAGTAGCAAAGAACAACAACCTGGAATTCATTGTTAAGGATCTTTTTGAAGTTTTCAGAATCGTGGCGGGGCAGCTGTACTGTCTCCAGGATGTTTGGAAAAAGGCTTACGACATCACTTTTACCACGGAATGTCTTTGTTACAATTTGCGGTGAAAAATGTAAAGAAAAAAAGGGATATGGAAATACTAGCAGGGGTGAAAATCAAACCGCTTTTTCGGGCAGGAGGTAAGACCCTCAATCATGCATACGTATAATCCTTTTGCTTCAGAAATTTACATTGAATTATTTAACAAATATTGCTCCTCGGTAAAATCTATTGGAAAGTTAACAAACGACTATGGTGTCTGGAATGGGAAGAGGAGATATGGTGGTACTGAGATAGACCTGAGTATGCC
This sequence comes from Huso huso, assembly GCA_036884735.1. Lineage (NCBI taxonomy): Eukaryota > Metazoa > Chordata > Actinopteri > Acipenseriformes > Acipenseridae > Huso > Huso huso. Next base: position 18,067 of record JAHFZB010000832.1, read on the forward strand.
AGGAAACAATCCATCCTCCAGGAACTTTTTCAATAGGAGTAAATAAAGGATATTTGTATTACCTTGGGCAGCCGCCCTTTTGTCAGAAATGTGGGCTGTTTGGTCACCAAGCAGAGGAATGCAAGGAGACAAGATGTAGGAATTGTGGAGGATCATGGGCATGAAATGAAGGACTGCAGAAAGCCTAGAGCATGCAATCTGTCCGGAAGCATAGAGCACTTGTTTAGAGACTGCTCTCAAAAGAACCCAACAAAAGTCCTATGCACAAGCAGCAGCAGGGCAAGCAGAGGAGAAGGAGGTGCCCAGTCTGAAGCAGAGTCTCGCCAGAAAAAAAGGAGATCGTCATACTGACCCTAAGATGAAGGTAACGGAGGATGAGAAGAATAGCTGCGAGACAGGCAGAGTTTCCAGTCCTCAGCCATCCAGCAACTTAGGACAGGGGTCTGGAAAAAGGAAAATGAATGAATCAGAATCTGAAAATGAGCCTGTCAGAAGCAGAAAGCTTTTCTGTGGATATCCCAGGTGGGCAGGCAAAATCTTTGTGGTAAAGATAGAGATCCTGTGAGAAGCAAGTTTCTTGAGGAGAAAGCAGTCAATCAATACGCTGGAACAATTGGCTTGGATTCATCTCGAGTGAAAGGTCAGAGCGAAAGCGTTACGAGTGAGGAAGAGGGGAGAAGAGAGGAAGCTGAAATGGAAACAGAGAAGGGTACTGCTGTGTTGAATTTTGGGATTAGCAGTTGCTGGGAAGCCTGGCTGCCTTTGTTTGTGTTGCGGGCTCCGCCCCTCCCCCCGTGTCCCAGAACGCCGCGGGATTTGAATTTATTTAAATGTATTTTATTGTATTAATTGAATTGATTTTAAGGAACTGCAGTGGAGGCAATACGTCTTTGTACAGGTATTGTTTTTATTCACTTGATATGTATTTTTATTGCTTCATGAACTGAAAATATTGATTTTATGCATATTTTATGTATTGAGTGTATTTATTGAATTGGATATGTATTATATGTATTGTTTTTGGATATGTGTCATGTATTAATTCTTTTGCTTGAGTTTTTTTTATTTCTTTCTTTTCACGCATCGACCCGGTATTGCAGTACCTCCAGGAACGGTGCACAAAAAAGGTCGAGAGAGAGAGAGAGAGAGAGATGGTATTCCCCTCCACTTTTTTTCATAAGGCAGGCAGGCCTAACTAGACGATGAGGGACAGTCTGCTTTGCTCAGCAGGCCAGTGTACCCAGAAGGCCCTGCGCTCATGGGAGGAGGATGAGCGCAGCAGTAAAGCAGAAACTGAGCTGTTTAGTGGGGCAAGGAGTCCTCGCTTTCAAGGCGGCAGCAGCAGGGACCGAACGGCACTTGCTTTTTAGGAAGAGTTCCCCGTTTTGTTTTGCATTGTTTTGTTTGGCCTTGCCGCCGGGTAGAGAAGGCCTTTTGGCCGGCCGGAAGGTCTGGGCCACCAGAAAAGCCACGCTCGGGACCTACCACCCAAACAACTTTTGATGACCGTCGATGACCTAGACGACCTCATCCCCAGCCCTTGATCGTTATCGAGATCCAGACCAAGAGAGCAGCCGGCGCCCAGCAGGGGGCGCCATCTGGGAGGAGCAGAGGGCGGCCCCGGACCCCGAGGAGGCGTCACAGCCACTATTCTTCCTGCGTGGTCTCGGTGCCAAGCAGTGCCCCCTACTCCGCCAGGGAAGGACACCGTTCACCTGGGGAGGGGGTCCCTCTTGCGAGGCAACCATCTCCTCAGGGACTAAAGTAATAGTTCCTTCAACTGCTCAGATTTGCAGCTTACGTTGTATATTTTTCGCAGAGAGAGAGAGACAACCTGGACGTCCAGAGGCTTCTCCCACCCAAATCGGAGGAGCCAGCTGAAGGATGGCATTCCGGCCAACCCAGGAGACCAGGAGGCACAATGCGGTTCCACCAGACGTACCTTGTGGGGAGTTGAATAGCCCAAACAACTCAACTTACTGTGAATACAAAGACGGTGCCTTCTTGGACGAGGCAGCAGTGAGTATCTTCTCAGGGGTGATGGGAGTTGCAAATAAGCGCAAGCCCCCTCGAAGCAAGCGCAGAGCTAAGAGTAGGAAGAATGTCCCGACCTCCCAATCATAGTCGCTATGGGGTGGACGCAGCGACTCCTTTTCTTGTTAGCTACCCTGATGGCCCGGATATGTGTGTCTGTTAATGTCAGGAGCATCAGGGAGACACAAAAAAGATTTGACGTACTAAACTATCTAACTAACTTGAAAGCAGATATCTTTCTGCAGGAGTGTGGCATTTCGTCAAGCCCCGATTATAGGGACCTGAAGGAGAGTTGGACCCTGGGGGACTCCTCCTGGTCGAGCTCCAACATAGCCAGAGCCGACGGAGTAGGTATCCTGTTTAAAACCCATTTATTACCTCCTGCAGCAGCAGGGAGGTAGAACCTGGTAGAATCCTGAGCGTGGAAGCGACATACAATAACACTCCCCTCAGACTGGTCAATGTGTACGCACCCACTAACCAAAATGAAAAAGAGTTCAATTTTTTTCCACAGCTGCGTCCACTCCTGCTGGGGAACGTACCCGTCATCGTGTCAGGTGACTTCAATTGTACTCCAAGGGACGTAGACCGGAGCAAGCCACGCAACGACCACTCTAGTAGAGTTTTGTCCACCGTAATATCCGATTTCTCCGTGTGATGCAGGCAAGGACCTGGTTCCTCCCTTTGCCTGGGTGAGCTCATCTTGGACCTCCTTCTCCCGCATAAATCTCGTCCTGCATACCAGCTCTCTTACGAAGACGGCAGTAGACACCCAGGCCATCTTCTTCTCTGACCATAGGCTCCTGCAGGTAACACTGCAGGTCCCTCAGGCCTCCCAGATGGGGTCAAGGGTTTGGAAATGAAACACTTCCTTACTCTACGACCCCTCCATAGCTGCAGGCTATAACAGCAGGCTTGTCGAGTGGACCACTTTGTGTGACCTATTCAACTCCCCTATAGAGTGGTGAGAGATGGTCAAAATGAGAACTAAGGGTTATTTCATAGCAGCAGGCAAGAGGAAAGCAAAAGAAAGGGAGGGCCAAATATATTTACATATAAACATTAGTACCCGAGTCTTGGTGAACAGACACCTGACTGGTAAAATATCTATCCAGTCAGGTGTCAGACAGTGTTGCTCACTATCCCCACTACTATGTGGCGTGTGCATTGAACCCCTCCTGCAGGCAGTTCGTAGGGATACCAATATAACTGGTTTCCAGCTGCCTGGATCCAATGGGGTCCAGGTCAAAACATATATGGACGATGTGTCACTAATTTGCACCAACACATTGTCGGTACCTCGGATTAGCAATAGCCTTGAGAAGTACTGCACGGCGACTGGGGCAGTGATTAATAAGTCCAAGAGCGAAGTCTACGTGTCTAAAAATTGGCAGGTAGATAGGGAACTGTCGGACACGTACCCTGTCAAAAAGGACAAAAATCAAGATTCTGGGCCTCATCTTCGAGAATAGCTCGGGGGCCCAGAGCTGGACGGCGGCCATTAACCAGGTCCATAAAAAGATTGGCTGATGGAGCACAAGATCCTTAACAATGACGGGTAGAGTATTAATAACCAAGTCTATACTGTTCCCCATCCTCTCTTATGTAGGAAAAATCTTTTCCCCCCCAGACAGGACCACCAAAAAAGTGGTGGACCGCATTATCCACCACTTTATATGATAAATTTGTTGCTAAAAATCGGGAGATGGTCACCTGCATATAAACCTGCAGCTCTCTGCACTTCGGGGTGTGGGTGTTCGGAGGAGGAACGGGAGAGTAAGGAGAGAAACTAAACAAAATACATAGGAACAGTTGTGGCGACTGCCACATGTGTTGCAAAAAGCGCAACACCTGCTTAATTCTTAAATGAATTGCAGAAGACCTGGCTAGGTTATGTCCTATCTTATATTCTAGTTGCTGATATTGTACTATATGCATACTCCCTTTATTTTTCAACAGTGAATATTGTATATAATGGATACTTTGTAATAAACTAATACTATGTTCATTAGTTTATTTTTCTAATCTAATCGTTTGGTAGCAGTTCTGTGTCTCTGGTATTGCCTTGCTGAGATTTAGTACTAATTACTGCTGCGCTTTTCTTGTTTTTTGGCCCTGTCGGCTTACCATAGTTAAGGCTGATATTTTTCCTCCTGTGTTTTGTAGCCGGGGGGTTTAAAAAGATGTCGATTACATGTGATTTTTTTTGGTACGCTGTACGCTCTTAAGACTTGCCGTTTTAGAATTTGCGGTTAAGTTTTTTTCCCCCCCCCCCTCCTTTTCTTTCCCGCCTCTGATCTCTATCTCCATTCCTCTGGAATCTACCACACTCTCTCCTTCCTCCTCAGCTAAGACTCTCACAATCACCCTGGAACCCTGCCTCTTATTCCCAGCACATTTCCACTCTGGCACGCACTTGCCGATTTCTTCCTGAGCAACGTACAAAAGAATCCGACCTTTCCTCACCAACTACGCCACCCAGCTCCTGGTACTGCTTCTCCCACGCAACTCTACTGCTCCACTCACTCCACTGGCTCCCGATCACCGCTCGCATCCAGTTCAAGACTCTTGCACACACCACAGCATGCAAGGAGGTGGAAATCTGTATGGATCATAAGCTATACAAAAGTGTCAAAGTATTCCTGGACTCAGAGTACAGTCGAATAGCACAGGAGACATGGAGTAACATACAACCAAAGGGGTTAGATAATCTAAAGGATCCAAATCCGTTAACACTAGAACCGCAAATCAGTCTTTTGAACCATTTTAGCAATTTCTGTTTGTGAATTTCTCGCACATGCCCATTCTTAAGTGTTACTGAATATTGTAATTAAATACTCATACGGTGTTTCAGCTGCAGAAAAGAGGTTGTAAACACTTACTCCTTAAACACCAGAGCAGCTTCTTTAGCCGCATATTGAAATCAATGTAATACAATCACAGTGATTGTGAAAGAACATATTATAATCCTGTTGAGTGCTTGAAACACGGATGAGTCATTCTACACATCAAATATTATTATTATTATTATATTAAGCTTTCTACACAGATCAGTGACCATCAGGACTGATGCTAAACGAAAGCCAGAGACTGTTGCATTTTACAACGTAATGAAGTATGGTGTGGATATGCTGGATCAAATGGCACAGCTGTATTCTGTCAAAGGTGGTTCTCACAAGTGGCCTGTGGCTGTTCATGTTTTGGACCGGGCTTTTGTTTTGTATAAGAAGTGCACCGGGAACACAATCTCCCGTAACAGCTGGGTTCAGATAGGCAGAAGCAGGGAAAAAAAGAAACCTAGTCACACAACCACCAGAAATCCAGACATCCAACAAATGAGCCACTTCAACATTTAGATGACCAAAACCAACATCAAGAGAATGAAAGAAACATCCAGGACCCTATAAACAGTGCTGGCCAGGCAGCAAAAAGAAGGGAGGTCATGATTGTTGGGGACTCCATATTGAGAAACACAGCAAGTTCAGTTCGCAGTTTGGACCCCCTTACTACAACAGTGTGCTGCCTTCCAGGAGCCTCAGTCAAGCACATCACTGAGAATGTGGACAGGCTCCTAGAACGAACAGGAGATGACCCGGTAGTAGTCGTCCACATCGGTACAAACAAATCGTGGTGCACACAGGAAGGTTTCACCTTTCTTGAACATTGGAGCACGTTCTACAACAAGGACTATCTATATAGGTGGGATGGACTGCACTTACAGAAAGGGAACCAATCTACTCGGAGAAAGGATCCTTGAGGAGGTCCAGAACATTTAAAACTAGAAAGGAAGGGGGAAAAAAAAAAAACTGAAAGGAGACCACATCAAAACAAGGGCAACAACTCAGGTAAGACAACTATTAAATGTATTTCTTAATGCTAGAAGTCTCAGAAACAAAATGTTAGAGCTTGAAGCTACTGCACTAACAAGTAACTACGATGTGATGGGCGTTACAGAAACTTGGTTGTCCGAGAGTGATGGAGACGAATATAATTAGTGGGTACACACTGTATAGGAAAGACAGGCAGGACAGAAGAGGCGGAGGGGTAGCGCTATACATAAGAAAGTCTTGAAGCCCAGGTGTTAAATCAGGACAAAGAAAACAATGCAGAATCAATATGGGTCAGAATAATGGACACAATTCAAAGAGCATACTATAGACTGCCAAATTCAGACACTGAGCAAAATAATCTGTTATACAATGACATTCGTAATGCGTGTAGAAAAAGGAGAAGCCATACTAATGGGGGATTTCAACTTCCCCGTATAAAATGGGAGAACCTGGTGGGGAGTACGACGGACGAAATTGAAATGGTGGAAATGACAAATGACTGTTTCCTAACGCAATTTGTCAAGGCACCGACTAGAGAGGAGGCATGCCTTGATTTAGTCTTTTCAAATAATGAAGACAGAATAACTAAAACAGATGTCAGAGAGCCATTAGCAAACTCAGGACCACAACATGGTCTCATTTGAAGTATTTTTTAAAACCTCAAAAGGAATGACTAAAGCTAAGGTTTACAATTTTAGAAAAGCAAACTATGAAGGTATGAAACAGAGACTAACAGAAGTAGATTGGAGTAAAATAGAGAAAACATCCACAGAAAAAGGATGGCTGTTTTTTAAAAATGTAGTACTAGAGGCACAAAACAATTATATCCCAAAAGTAGACAAATCAAACAAAATGGCCAAAATGGTTTAATAGATCAATTAAAAAATATTCAGCGAAAAAAAGGCACTTTACAGAGAGTTTAAAAAAGGGACCAAAAACAAAGTACACAGAAAGAGTACTTGGAACTGCAAACACAAGTCAAAAAGGAAGTTAGAAAGGCCAAGAGAGAGGGATAGAAATCAATATTGCAAAGGGGGCTAAAACCAATTCCAAAATGTTTTTCCAATATT
>JAHFZB010000833.1:0-25000 GCA_036884735.1 Huso huso
GACCAAAAGTCTAAGCTTCAAGGAACTGTTGCGTATAATTCCAGTTGCATTTTCCTTTCGTGGAACTAAATGAATTAATCGTAACACATTCACATAGAGTTGAACTGTTAACTATTGTAAACCAATGGTAGTGTGGAGCTATTATATCCCGGCGTTTTCTTCCCCAAGGACAGAATTGGACACGCGTAATCAGGTGAGTAACTTTATTTACAATATTTACACAGTAATTAACTCAAACCAAAACGTACTAAGCCCTGTACGGGCCACTAACTAACTCACTTCTTCTCCCCTCTCTATGCTATTCTATAAGGACCAAGCTGCTACAGGCTCTTGCTGTAGAATGTCTGGATACTTCAACACAGGCAAGCAGTGTAAGGTGTCTCTTCCGGATGAATTAATCCTGGAACACTGCTAAGTAGAGTACGGGCTCCCTCTGGTGGAGTGAGCCAGGAACACAGGTAAGCAGAGTACAAGCTCCCTCCATGGGAGTGATCCAGGAACACAGGTAGACCGAGTACCCGGCTTCCTTTTAAATCATGTAACCCCACCTTTCCAATCCACACTGAGCTTTCTGGGGCATGTAGTTTTTCTCCCAATGACGCCAATCCTTAAAGGTGTCGAAGCTATTACCTTTATACTATTTAGTTTGCACACTTTGCGTGTGAAATAACTTTTAGTGAAACTTGATTTAGTAACTATAAATAATCTACCTCATATTGTTGTATGAAGAATTTCTTTAAGTAAACTTGCCATATACTTAATCTATATACCATTGTGGCAAAGTGGTAAGTAAGGGGAACAGGTGTAGCGGTGATGCGGTGCAGGAGTGACAGGCAGACAACGGTATTCCAGTGAAAACAGTGCTTTATTCTTTTTTCCAGGTCTGGTGACCGAAAAGCAACTAAATCCCCGGCGATACACAACAATGTGTAACGCACGGGGATAACAATAAACAAGGCACAGTCCTGAACAAAAACAAACAGACGGTCACCAGTCCGGGGTGAGTGCAGTAGTGATGGTGCAAACACAGATAGTGCGGGGTGCAGTGGTGCTCCGGATAGTGCTGACCCTTGGCGACAGCTCCGGAGTAGTGCTTTAACTGTCTGGTGGTGAAAAACACAGACAATTACACAGACAAACACAACACAACACAACACGTAATTCTTTTCTTTTAACAATGAGAGCTCCTCTCTCGATCCTTCTCTCTCCAAACGCTTAACCCAAACGAAGGAAAAGAACAGCGTTACCCTGGCCCCTATATGTAATCCCGCATGATATCTAGGTAAACGGTTGCAGCTGCCTTATTACTTGCAGCTGCCCCTCGTTTACCTGTCAAATCAATACGGTCTTACAACAGAGTCTCGCTTCCTTCCAGGCTGACCCACTTCCCGGTCCCGGAAACGAACTGTCAGGCCAGCCCTTCCAGATACTTCTCCTCCCGTTCTTTAGCGCCCTCACAGGTCGGGAGGAAGATTTATCACCAGAACTCATTGTATTTCTGTCACAACCATTAATAAGCGTAATGTGATATATTCTAAGATTGTCTGCATCGTCTCAGTTGAGGCTGTGTGCTTGGATGTGGGCGTGTGTGTGTGTGTGTGAGCAAGCTACTACGTCACAGCCTTCTTGCTTGCTTGCTCGACTGCGGCTGGTGTGTGAGGAGACAGGCGGTGTCATATTCCAATTGCCTGCTAGTCAAGTTAGGGCAGTGAGAGTTTAAGATTATAGTGAAGAAGTCTTTTGTAAGAGGTGTTTGCTGAAGAGAGGAGGAACTTCTGTATTCTACCACATAACTGAAAATAGGCCTGACCACTAAAATCAATTTTGCACTCTTGAAAAGACTTGAGTAAATCACAATTCTTTATTGGTCTGTGTGGCAGGGTGGCTGGGTGGCTGGGCGGTGATGTCACGGCAGAGGCAGGAACTAAAAATACTGACACCAGGCATACTGCATAAAGGCGGCGCCGTTTATTTATTAAGCAAAAATAAATAAAAAGTTTAAACAGGAAAAGACTGTGCTTGCAGAGCAAAATAAAAGGTTTAAACAAAACAAGTCTCGAACACAAAATAAATAAAACAACACAGGTCAGGCAGGGCAACTGCTGTCACTGTCCCTGTATTTCAGGGGGGGGAAACCCATTCTAAAAATAAATAAACAAATCAATGTACAGGGCACTTCGCCCTGTTACAGTCTGGATGAAGAATAACACTCTGCTGGTAATGGCAAAATGCAAACCAAACCACTCTCCCAAGAGGGGAGAATTAACACACATTGTTCTTTGAGAATTATGTAATTTGGTATTATAATACCATGAATAGAATTAAAACATGTCTGATAACGTGAATACTGTCATTCTTACAACCTCAATGTTGTGTGCTTGTGATTTTTGTTAATTGCTAATAGTAATAGAAATGCACATTGCATGTGTGTGTACTCACTGCATGTGCTTGATGCAGATACTTCCTCATTGAACCCCACAGCTTTCATCATCACCCCTTTTGCAGACTGTACACATGCATTTAGTGATTGTTTCAGTAAAATGTATGTGGTGCAAACATAAGAACATAAGAAAGTTTACAAACGAGAGGAGGCCATTCAGCCCATCTTGCTCGTTTGGTTGTTAGTAGCTTATTGATCCCAGAATCTCATCAAGCAGCTTCTTGAAGGATCTCAGGGTGTTAGCTTCAACAACATTACAGATACACTGAACAGTGATCTTACAGATAATCTGAACAGTGATCTTACAGATATATTGAACAGTGATCTTACAGATACTCTGAACAGTGATACGCTGAACAGTGATCTTACAGATACTCTGAACAGTGATCTTACACATACACTGAACAGTGATCTTACAGATACTCTGAACAGTGATCTTACAGATACGCTGAACAGTGATCTTACAGATACTCTGAACAGTGATCTTACAGATACGCTGAACAGTGATACACCGAAGTGGCCTCGCTCCAGTTCAAGGCTGCAGCAGTCACTGTCCAGTTTGGTGCGGACAAAACAGAACTGTTTAATAATCTATTTGATCTCCCTGGCGAGTGGTATAATTTCCTCTAAATCTCCCAGCTGAGACAATGATAAAGAAATCATACATTTGTAAGAAATCCATCTCCAGGGGGTTATTGGCTGGCAGATCCCATAGTTGCACATTGCTCAGGTCTGGGTATGCAGTGGGCTGCATTGCCTTTGCAGAAACTCCATCCAGAGCTGCTCTCTTATCGCTGGACCTGTCCCTGAACAGCATGGATAAAGAGGTCTTTCCTGAGCCCAGCTCTCCTGCCACAGCAATGTTGTGTGTTACACTATCAAGGTCACTGAACTTCCTGTATAAGTCAGAGAGTACCTGCTCCACCAAACACTACTATAACGAGACTGAAGCCATTCAACTTCTCCAGAGAAACAGTGGTTCTGAAATAAAAAAGACAATGTATGAACATAAATATAAGGGAAAACCTAAACTGAATGGAACAGATTCTCAGATTATTACTGTAAAATTGATGCAATATCATTGTCAGTCAATAAACATTATGAAACATACAACACACACTTTGAAGGAACAGGAGATGGGAAAAGCTTGATACATGATGTGACAGAAAGACAATGATTCTTTGTGGTAAATCTCCCTCCCGACCTGTGAGGGCACGAAGTAACACTTCGTTCGAAGGGTTAAAAGGAAGTCGGTCATGTAGAAAAGAGACAGAGCTTCGGTACACTAACTCATTGACCCGGAAGGGAAATGATGTGGCAGCTGCAGATCATGAAAAAAGGAGCTGCAATCGTTTACCAAGGGATCATGAGTGACGGTACAAATAGGGGTTGAAGCGATGTTACCCTTTCCTTCGTTTGGTTTGAATTGTTAAACTGTAAGAACCTGTGACAGACCCAGTGATAAAAGTACCGTGAGTGTTTTGTTTTGTTTTGTTTGTAATTATTAGATGGCTATCACGTTACGTAGCTGTCGCCAAGGACCAGCACAAAACCAGGAACAGCACTGCACTTTTACAACATAAGAAGAACATAAGAGAGTTTACAAATCGAGAGGAGGCCATTCAGCCCATCTTGCTCGTTTGGTTGTTAGCAGCTTATTGATCCCAGAATCTCATCAAGCAGCTTCTTGAAGGATCCCAAGGTGTCAGCTTCAACAACATTACTGGGGAGTTGGTTCCAGCCTGTCTGCATACGACATGCCTTTTAAACCTGGGATAATTCTTGTTGCTATTCTTTGCACTCTTTCTAGAGCAGCAATATTATTTTTGTAACGAGGTGACCAGAACTGAACACAATATTCTAGGTGAGGTCTTACTAATGCATTGTAAAGTTTTAACATTACTTCCCTTGATTTAAATTCAACACTTCTCACAATATATCCGAGCATCTTGTTGGCCTTTTTTCTAGCTTCCCCACATTGTCTAGATGAAGACATTTCTGAGTCAACATAAACTCCTAGGTCTTTTTCATAGATTCCTTCTTCAATTTCAGTATCTCCCATATGATATTTATAATGCACATTTTTATTGCCTGCATGCAATACTTTACACTTTTCTCTATTAAATGTCATTTGCCATGTGTCTGCCCAGTTCTGAATGCTGTCTAGATCATTTTGAATGACCTTTGCTGCTGCAACAGTGTTTGCCACTCCTCCTATTTTTGTGTCATCTGCAAATTTAACAAGTTTGCTTACTATACCAGAATCTAAATCATTAATGTAGATTAGGAATAGCAGAGGACCTAATACTGATCCCTATGGTACACCACTGGTTACCTCGCTCCATTTTGAGGTTTCTTCTCTAATCAGTACTTTCTGTTTTCAACATGTTAACCACTCCCTAATCCATGTGCATGCATTTCCTTGAATCCCTACTGCGTTCAATTTGAGAATTAATCTTTTATGCGGGACTTTGTCAAAAGCTTTCTGGAAATCTAAATAAACCATGTCGTATGCTTTGCAATTATCCACTGTCAATGTTGCATCCTCAAAAAAGTCAAGCAGGTTAGTTAGACATGATCTCCCTTTCCTAAAACCATGCTGACTGTCTCCCAGGATATTGTTACGATATAGGTCATTTTCCATTTTAGATCTTATTATAGTTTCCATAAGTTTATATATAATAGAAGTCAGGCTTATTGGTCTGTAGTTACCTGGTTTGGTTTTATTTCTCTTTTTCTGGATCGGTATTACTTTTGCAATTTTCCAGTCCGTCAGTACAACCCCTGTGTCAAGAGACTGTTGCATGATCTTGGTTAGCGATTTGTAAATAACTTCTTTAATTTCTTTGAGTACTATTGGGAGGATCTCATCCAGACATGGGGATTTGTTTATTTTTAGAGCTCCTAGTCCCTTTAACACTTCTGACTCTGTTATGCTAAAGTTATTTAAAACTGGATAGGAACAGGTCGACATGTGGGTCTTTAAACTTTAAACTGACATGTCACTCTTTAAACTGTATCAGCCACCACGAGTACTACAGCACGCACCCAGGACTGGTGACCGTGTTTGTACATTGTGGGAAAGATATGTGTGTTTATTATTTGGGAATGTAACCTGTTTATTTATTCCAGTGAATTACACATTGTTGTGTATTGTCTGAAGTTATTGTTTGTTCGCCAGACTGGGATTAATCAATAAAACCCGTTTTCCACTGGATTACAATTCTCTGTTTGTTCACTGCGCATTGCATCACTCCTGCACCTGCACACAATCAGTCACTTTGCTAAACATAGGGATAAATAATTTGGCAAATTATAAATCGGATAACTATGAGGAACTGTAGGTCATATTGCCTTCATTACCATACAGATACTAAGCAATCGAATTAATTACATTAAACTACCAAATCAGGGGCACTTTGACTAGTATATGTATGCAATAAAGACCGACAAAGTCGAGTGCCTCTGTGGTCGAGCTGTCGTTGAGTGGCGTGTGAGGTGACATCACGGACCAGGAAGTAACAGAAACAAAACAATGGATGGGTGGGTAAAGCTGAACGCAACGGCGCTCAGCGTTTTATTAACTAAATAAACCAAAAGATTTAAACAGAACACAACACAAAACAAAAAGGCGCGTTGGCCAAACAAATAAACAAATAAGCGTGCTGTTTTCACCACCAGCACGATAGCAGTTGTTTTTAATTTTTCTCTCTCCTCGCTCTCTCCGCTTTCCGTACTCTCCTCTGTACCCTCTCCGCAGCACGGACAGCTGCAGGTTCTTATACTCTGGCCAAGGGGTTAACTAGCTGTTAATTATCTTATTACCCCTCAGTCTGCACGAGTTTAGTAAGGATGCTTGACTGACAGCTAGTTAAATAAATCAGTAGCTGATCAGCCACGCATCCTCACCAGATTTTTAAAATATAAAAACAATAACAAATACGCTGCGCTTTTATCAGTGCCACAAACAATAATACAAATAATAATAAACAGTGCACATATAAATATAGGGGTGGGACACTCCACCACAGCCTCCAACCTCCGAGAAGTTTTCTCTGTATTTTTTTTTTGCTACCTTCCAGTGCATTTAATTCTTCTTCATCCAAATTGGCATGTTTACTGACTACTGTGGTATTTTTTTTACAGGTAATTGATTACTCCATTTCATAGTTACAGATCTACATCTGTAACTGTAAAAGCAAGATGGCTACCATAGGATACTATGTTAGTCTTTGGGCAAATTTTGGGGGGCAGAAGCTGGGGCTAAATTAATGTCTATTATTATTCATCCCCTATAACCCCCAATCTCATGCTCCTTCTCTGTCCAGTGTTTTGCTTTCTCTTTAATTGTGCTTCACTTCGAAACATGGCTAATCCAAGTCACTTAGGCCCTGTCCACACTACATAACCGATCTCAAGAACCGTACTGGAAATCGCTCTAATTAATCCAGCTCAAAGTGTCCACACTGAAGTACCGTTTCATGTTTAGTCAGGCTTAATGCGTCCACACACCATTAGAATAGTTCAGTTACAATTCCCAGCAGCGCAACGAACCGTGGAAATTAATACGATAGTATCCCACCATGCACTGTATTTTATTTTAAAATAATGTGTTATGCCCCATATTAACAGAGGTGCATATTGCTAAAAAGAAATATAACAAGTATTGTGGAAAAAGTAAATCCGAACACACACATGTAGGGCTTGAAGTTTTCAGGTTTTATTTTTAATCAGGTGACGTCCCTTTAAACAAATTGAGCTGATTCTGTTTTATAATTAAACTCAGAAAAAGCTGTTAATTATAAAACAGTCTTTGTTTTTACCTTCATATCTTGCCTGAGCCTAATTCTGGTCCTCTTAATTTTATTTCAAACAGAGCTGACAAATTACGTAATTTGTTCATCCCCGATTCTACTTTTAACTCGCATTTCATTTTTGAAGTCGCCTAATTGAACGTTGTGTTTTTGTTATTTTCCCACCTAGTTTAACAGAGATGTCCAGACAGATTTTTTGAAGCATTAATATGAATACCTAGTACGGAGTGTACACTGATAGCAAGTCCTTCAGGCGCCTGCTCTGAGTATTTCGCCAAACATACCACAAAGAATTTGGGGATATTGGAGGATACACAAAAAAATATAGTTTGGTATTAAAGCATCCACATTTCTGATAAGCCGCACTACCTGATGCGATCTAATTAGAACCGGACTCGAGACTACCTCCTGAGGTGGTCTCGAGTCCGATTCTCGAGTACGGTATTAGATGCTAGTGTGGACGCAAACCGTATTTAGCACTTTTAAGCCAGCTTAAATGCAACTAATATGGTTTAAAGGCATAGTGTGGACAGGGCCGTCCTGTCCGATTCGGACGATTCTGATCACAAAGCAGTATTTCCTACCTGCTACGATGATTTGCTTTGCAGCCTCTCTTTCTCGCTTGCTTCAGTGGCTCCATTACCAGCCGCCCCTCCAATCAGGTGTTCAGCCCAGCGACCGTGCCGCTTAAAACGCTGGACTACCTCTCAGCTCCCTTTGTAGTTTCATTACAAAGATTGGCCCATTGCCAAACTTTAAAAGAATTATTCGACAAAGGAATTGTAGTAACGATTCAATAATTGATCATTTAATCTGGGTTGACTAGTTCTCTTAATAACAATAATTGATGTGTTACAAAGATCGAGGATTTACTATGAACACACATTCACGCGCAGACACAAGGAATGTTCAAACAATAGTAGTATTTTATTAAGTACAAAAATAATAAACAGAAATCAGAAAGTAAATGTCTTAGTCTCTAAGCACAAAACAACTCAAAAACTCTCACTGCCTTAACTTGACCAGCAGGCAACTGAAATATGACTCCTCACACACCAACAGCACTCCAGCGAGCAGGCTGTGACGTAGTAGCTTGCTCACACACACACATCAAGCACACAGCCTCAACTGAGACGATGCCGACAATCTTAGAATATATCACATTACGCTTATTAATGGTATATAGATTAAGTATATGGCTAGTTTACTTTTAAATAAATTATTCATACAACAATATGAGGTAATGTTGTTGAAGCTGACACCCTGGGATCCTTCCAGAAGCTGCTTGATGAGATTCTGGGATCAATAAGCTACTAACAACCAAACGAGCAAGATGGGCTGAATGGCCTACTCTCGTTTGTAACCTTTCTTATGTTCTTATGTTCTAACATTACTTCCCTTGTTTTAAATTCAACACTTTTCACAATATATCTGAGCATCTCCCTTGCATCAAAGCGATTGTTGTTGCACGTGTGAATTATTTGTACATAATTCAACTGTCCGCTCAGCCTAATACAGTTTAGGTGCTGGTCCTCTAATCAGTAGGTCACATAGTTCAGTATGTCTGCAAGCCAGAGGCCCCCTTCTCAAGACACAGCAGTTTGCCCTGTTTCTTAAGACACACAATTTCATTAATGAATCCAGTTACATTTCTGATACACGTTCATGTATTATCATATTCAGGGACTATGTCCCACAGAATCAACATCCGGCCCTCTCTCTTCAACCTGTACTACGAAGCAATGTCTGCCGAGCCCGTCTTCCCACCTCGCCTGCAAGCAACCACAAGCAGATGATCCTCCCCTGATTCCATGCACTGCATCCACCCCAACAGAGCCAGCTCAGCTCTGCGCTTCAATACAATATCCTCTTTCTCATCTTCAGCAGACCATCTATAATGATTTGAAAGACCTCATACAGCCCATCGCCAACTCCGTTTCAACTATTAATGCCCGACTTGACAACCTCGAAAGCCGCAGCACCTCTTCAGCAACAGCAGCTATTCCCACCCTGTCTCCAGTCTCCTATTCAGCAGCAGCTTCCTCTTCTGGTACCTCAACCCCAGTCCCTAACATTGAAATCCCCAAATACAATTTAGCATTAACAATTGCATCCGGTTCTCATTCAGCCTCTACCATCAGATGCCACTCTCTCTCTCCAAATATTCAAAAGCAAATAATAGAAGTTAAGGACATCAATTTAGTCTCCATTCTTATCGCTACATTTGAGTTTTTGGACCACCGTGGTTTGACCTATCAGTCACCCTCAAATCCTGCAACCCACACCTTCTAAAAAATGTTACCATCAGTGGGTTTGTCATCGCATTCTCAATCTACAGCGACGTTCTCTCCTCAGTCTATCCTCACTGCCGCCAAGAATTGGATCAGTATTTATTTTGCATAGTGGAGCTCTCTGTTCGCTATGGTGGTACTATGTTTTATGAGTACATGTGGCAAAGTGGCTGAGTGGATGCAGGTGCAGGGGTGATGCAGTGCGGTAAAGAAACAGAAAATGTGTAATCCTGTTTATTTCTTTTCATCCAGGTCTGGTGACCAAACAATAATCCCCCGGCAATACACAACAATGTGTACTGCATGGGTTAGACAATAACGGGATTATCCACCCCACAATAATACTAACACGGTCACCAGTCCTGAGTGCGTGCAGCAGTGCTCGTGGTGGGTGATACAAGTTTATTTAGTGACAGTGGTGAAGTGATGTTCCAGTTTAGTGCCCTCAGTGACAGCTCCAGAAATGTGTTTAGTCATCTAGTAATTTAACAAACAAAGACAATTACAAACAAACAAAACACAACACTCACGATAATGTTTCTCACAGGGTCTCTCAGTCCTTCTCGGTTCTATTCAAAACAAACCAATGCGAAGGAACAGATTGCTATTCTCCGTCTCCTTTTATGCCGTCACACATGATCCCTTGCTCGCCAAAAATAATCCACATTTTGATGGTCTTTCCCCGCATGGTGTACCATGTGGTACATGAAGGGTTGCAAAGCCAGATAGCACAGAGTTCCCTGGGCATTGCTGTCCTTCATTGTGCTTAACCATTTGAGTGAGGCGTGGTTTGCGACAAGATCAAATGAATGTCTCAGCAGGTAATACCGTAAAGAGTGAATAGCCCATTTAATGGCCAAACACTCATTTTCGACTGCGGAGTAGTTGCGTTCCCGAGGTAGCATCTTTTCACTGAGATACAGTATCGGGTGTTCTGCTCCGTCCACCTTTTGGGACAAGACTGCACCCAAACCCACATCCGACGCATCGGTGTGGAGGATGAATCTCTTGGTGAAATCAGGTGTGAAAAGGATGGGGTCCTGGCACAGTTTACGCTTAACCCTTTGCGGTCCATTGTCGGACTGGGTCCGACATTGCAATTATTCCTCACAGGTCCTTTGTCGGACTGGGTCCGACATCATTATAGCAACGCAATAAACGGGTGTCTAGTCGTTTTTCGCCGGAAAAAGCTGAGAAAACCATTCAATTGCCGAGTGGGAGCGACAGGAGCCGAGACAAGTCGAAAAAAAAAAGAAAAAAAAAAGGCGTATCTCATGAATAGTCATACATGGTATCAGGTATCAGATAACGGGGGCGGTCTGAAGTAAACAAGCTGGCTGACTGAATCAGCGCACAGAAAACACAGACATTTGCAGAGCTTTTTTGAGATGTTATAGTAATAAAATAATGACTTGGATCGCATTATTGAGGAGTTTGGTGATAAAACGAGTGATCCGGAGATGATCGATCGGTATGTACGACTATTATTATTATTATTATTTATTTCTTACATAGGTGAACGCTATAGCAAACGAAAGGGTGGGGCGGGGCTGGAGATGCCTAGTGAGTGCTTTGTTGATATGCAGGGCCATTTAAACCGGTTTGACTGTGAAAAAAAATACTTTTAAACAGCGCGTCTAAAATTAACTGCGCGTGTGAAAATTAATTAGACCTGTCGTGCCTGACGCGCAATTAATAAATGGACCGCAAAGGGTTAATAGTAGCAAACATCCCTTGACACTCAGCTGACCACTTAATTAAATTTGGAGCACTCTTTTTGGTGAGGTCGAATAAAGGGTTAACCACTGTGGCATACTCGGGGATAAAGCGGCGGTAATAACCGGCTAATCCCAGTAGTGACCTCACCTGATTCTTGGTTTTGGGGATCGCTGCATCAACCAAAGCCTAGATTTTAGTGACTACAGGTCTCACCCTTCCATTCCCCTTTAAAAATCCCAAATATTGAGTCTCTGTCTTGGCAAACGCACATTTTCTCAAGTTATCTGTCAGCTGGGCTACCCTTAGAGACAGAAGGACGGCTGCAATCCTAACCAAATGCTCTCGCCAGGTGGAGCTGTAAATGACCACATCATCAATATACGCTGCTGCATATTCATGATGTGGGCATAAAACCAGGTCCATCAGTCTCTGAAAGGCAGTGGGCGCACCATGTAGCCCAAACGGCATGGTTTTAAAGTGAAACAGCCCCTCTGGTGTTGAAAATGCGGTTTTCTTTCTAGAACTGTGGGTTAAAGGGATCTGCCTTCGTCAGGTCCAAAGTGGAGCTAAACCTCACCTTACCCAGTCTGTCTAAAAGTTTGTCGACCCGAGGCATAGGGTACGCATCGAACATGGCAATAGCGTTTACCTTCCGGAAGTCCACACAGAAGCGATTGGTGCCGTCTTTCTTGGCCACTATGACAACTGAACTGCACCACTCGCTCCTGGAATGCTCAATCACCCCAAGTTTGAGCATGTCCCATATCTCTTTGCGAACGCCACTTCGTCGACTTTCTGGGATCCGGTAAGGTCTCTCTCATACTGTGACACCGGAGGGAGACACAATGTCATTTTCAACCAAGTTAGTCCTGCTGGGCATGTCACAAAAGACATCGCTGAACTCCGAGGTGCCTCGCAAAAGGGATATCATGCGCCAGCCTCATGACCTCGGTCCAACAAGACGGGGGAACCAATAATTGTGTTACAGGCTGTCCTTTGCCCGTGACAAGGTTTCCCCTATACAGTAATTGCCCATTGATAATGAAATGTGGATATACTAGCGCCCCAGCGCCATCAACATCCTTACCTTCAAAAGCTTGGACCTACCCCCAAGTGTGCACTAGTGACGGGTCATTATGTTGGCCCCACACTATGTACGCGCTTGAGTACCACATGTCCAGTATATTGAGAGGGGCCGGAGTAGCACCTTAGATTGCCCAGTAACCTCGCCCTCTCGGTCACACTGCATTCCAACTCCCATTGACTGGCGCTTGTTACCATCAGAGCGCTCTACCACCAGACCCCAGCCTTGTCTTAGTGATGCTCCCTCCCATTTTGTGGTCCTTCTCTCTTTATCTGTATTTCTAGGACGGAAAATAGGAGAAAACATTTCAGCTTGAAAAGGAAATACATCACCAATTCGTTCCCTTTTCATTTTTTCTGCCACGTTTATGTGTGCAGCTGAGACTGCCATTATTTGCATTAATTCTTTGAATTTTGGCCAGTCTTGGTCCAGAAAAACTGGGTGTAACCTTTCTGCCACCCCTGCTATCAGGTGACGTTTTATCGGTCCTACCGATAAATATACTTTTAGTGTGGGGTATGCTGCCGTGTCTCCATGGATACAGGAGCTGGCCACCTGACCCCGTGGCCGCCACAACACACCGCCCAAGAGAGCTGTTCTAATTAAGTTTAAGTTGCGTGGGTTTTCACATTTCCTAAAACCACATCAATCATACAAGGCCCCTCCCGACCATTTTCCCCATGCTTACCTATCTCAGGTGCCCAATTACATGCGGCCACATCACACTCCATGGCAGCGGGGCATGACCTTGCCAGGTGTCCCGTTTGGTTGCACCTAAAACAAGTTGGGGGACAGAGGGGGCAGTGGTTAGGTATCTGTCCCGTTGCTGGTATGGCAACGGGGCAGGGGCAGCATCTCTACCCCAGCTGAAGGCCAACCTTGGTCTCCATGAAGAGGAGGCAAGGGGGCCCATTGTGGTCGGCGGTCTCGGAGATCTGGGTCCCGGGACTGATGGTAGGGGTGGTGTTGGAGGAGAGAGAGGTAGGGGTCGGCTCCTCCGAAGGGCGGGAACCGCCAGTATGTTGTGATCCATGTCCCGTGTCTGACACCACGTGTGGACAGGTGGTTAAGTGGATACAGGTGCAGGAGTGATGCAGTGCGTGAATGAATCAGACAGAGATACTTATAATATGGTTTGAAAAGGTTTTTATTTTTAGTTTCCAGGTCTGGCGACCAAACAATAATCCCCCAGCAATACACACCAATGTGTACTGCACGGGGTCAATAACAAAGGGATTGCAGTCCCAAATAATAAACAATATCCGCCCCACAATAATACACACACGGTCACCAGTCCTGGGTGAGTGCAGCAGTGCTCATGGTGGGTGATACACATTTATATTTCTGACAATTGCGAAGTGTTATTCCGGCTTTAGGTGCTGGCCCACAGTGACAGCTCCGGAACGTGTTAGCCGTCTAGTGAACACAAACAAGACAACGATAGCAAACAAACAAACAAACACTCACGATTTTTGGTCACAGTTAACACTGGGTCTCTCGCAATCCTTCTAGGTTCATAGGTATAAACCAAAAAGAAGGAACAAATTGTGATTCTCCGACCCCTTTTATGCCGTCACACATGACCCCTTGGTAAACGAGTGCAACCGCCTCTCTAATCTGCGACTGCCACGTTGTTTCCCTTCCGGGTCAATGCGTTATTGCAGCGGAGTCTCGCCTTCATCCAGACTGGTGGACTTCCCTTGAACTCTGGGAAAGAAATGTCAGACCAGCCAGTCCAAGGAACTCTGTTCTCGCTGCTTGGCGCCCTCACAGGTTGGGAGGGAGACTTACAACCAAGAATCATTGTATTTCTGTCACAATACACTTAAAGGTAAAGTTATCAACATGTAATGAAATAGGCCTATGTAATATACTCACAGGACAAGATTGAGTAATTCAAGACTGAATTTTTATTGTGTTTAACACTCAGACCAATATGTCTGTTCACTCATTGATGACTGTCGCACAGCCCTTGCTGTCTGTTTACGATTACTATGGCGACGGTTCTCAAAGTGATAGCAGTTCGAAACCACTACATCCTACTGCTGTGTATGTACCATGAAAAATAATATTACAGTATCATACTTTTGTGTGCTTTCACCTGCTTGAAAATACAGTAGTGAAATGAACAAAATGGAAATCTGGTAACCCTAAATGTAGCCTATAGGCCTAATGATACAGTAATGTAAACATAGTAGGATGTATGTGTTGTATGCATTGTAGAGCACTTTGATAAAACTGCTGTATAAAAACTAATAAAAACTAATAAAAACTAATAAATACATCTGTGTTGTACTTTGTATAATATACGTGTCATCTGCACTTTAAAATATATTTCTAATAAGACGTGTTGTGTGTGTGCTATGAACAGAGTTTAAACAACTTGTTTTGGGTAGTTAAATATTGTTTGTGCTATAAATATATTGATTATGAATTGTATATGTCTGTGTTGTTATTTATATCAGTTATAACCTTGCCACTTCCAATCTATTCCACTGCAGGACTTCAGTTTCAACCACACATGTCCTAAAAGGTCAATTAAAAAAGTCGTTGAAACAAAGTCATGCAATGTATTAAATGCTCTGCAAAATTATGATTTTTTTTATACAGCTTGATGAATAAAGTTATTTCTTCAAAATATATGTTGTTAGAAATGCACTAATTATTTTATATGTATTATTTTTTTTTTATTTCATCTATGTTTTTTTTTTAATGGCAGATAAACTATTCCTGAACACTAACATCTTTCTACTTTCAATTTCCAGAAACACTTCGGGCAGCCAGTCCTGGCCCTCAATCCATTCCACAGCAGGACTTTTTTCCAACCTGATCCCGTGGCACTAGCCACCCAAGTGTTTGAATAATAATAAACACATCTTACATAAAGTACTTAATATGCCTGGCCAGGTAACACGCAAGTTCTCTTGAATATGAAATAGTGATTCCCCTTTAAGAAGGGCATAGCCCTATTATCCTTTGTTTTTTAAATAGGTAGAGGGGGAGGGAAGGAGGTAGGTGTCCCTCCATTTTGTGTTTGGCTGTGCATGGGTTCCGGATGTTGCTTTTGGAAACTAGGTGTAGATTACCACTGGAAACTAATGTGGTTTCCCTGGAGCAAGGATCTGTCTGGCAGCCTGTTGCTACTTTGCTGCCACTGTCTGAATACACCACAACCTCTACAAACAGTCTGGTGAGATCTCTCTGCTTTCTACATTTTTTTGTTGCTGGACTTTTATTTTTGTTCTGGGATTTTTTGCTGGACTTGTTTTGTTTCAAGAATCTGTTTTTGGACTCAGTTGTTTTTTCTGATGCACTTGTTTTTTGCATTCTGGATTTGGATTTGTGTTTATTTCTTTTTCTTCTTGTCTAATCTGTTTGTGTCTTGCCCTCACCTATCTGTGGATATTCGTCCTTTCATTTTTCGCGATCGCTTGTATACAGTCTCATGGTGTGTGGTAATAAATTTGTTAATTTGAGAATCCGTGTTGTCTTGTTTAATTCACTGTTGGCTGATCCTTTTAAGTTAGGTTCAGACCTTTACAACCTGTCATTTAAATAAGGAATTTTAACTGAAACCTTAAGTTTTATACATATATATTTTTTTAACAACAAAAAAACAACAACCTTGCAGAAACTGTGTTAAAGTAACGTTAAGGTTACTCAAGCAAAACCCTCAAAAGTGAGCAAGCCCAATGCTACATAATGTGAGTGGACAAACTCACCCACCTGTCCTTTTTAAGTAGGGTCAGTAGCCTGGCCATGTTAAAACTTCATTCTCCATAGTTCCTTGCAAACCTCCTCTGTTCATCCTCTCTCCCCATTGGCTCATTCAAATCTCTACTTCTCCAATCACAGAACTTGCAAGAAGCCAGCACCTGTTCAGGCTGGTTAGTTAGAGCTGGAGGAGACTCCCTTAGTCCTGAGGAAAACTTTTACAAACCACAGCAACTATTTAGATAAAACTGGTGCATCCTTCTGATTTTTGCACTTTGTCTAAATTCATTTCTTTTGTTCACTGCTGCCTGTTTAAGTTTAGCTGTAGTTTCAAGGTCTATTTAGTGTTTTGTTGTTTTTGACAGTCTCCTTTTTCTAAATCTGTCCAAAGCAAGAAAGAGAGAAACAAAACACTAACCCAATGTTTTTATGTTAACTTTATTCAACAAGTACTGAAATAGAGACATTTTCCAAAACATACATCCACATTATAAAGAAATATCAAAAACGTCACTGTCTTCAGTCCAGATTCAAATTCGTGTTAAAAGACAGGGAATTCTGGGATACAGGAAAATAGAACACTGTTTTATTACCTTTTTGTTGCCATGGTTACCAGGGCTGATAAATTCATCGTTTAACTGTTACAAAATGAGTTGGAAATATACATGTGAACTGTAAGATCGATTCTTTTAATAAATATGGTTTGTTAAACTATCAGAAATTGTGTATTTTCCTCATTTTACTTAGTGGCTTTAGTTAACTAAATGTTTGTATTTAACTTTTTTTTCTTTTTTAATGATCTTATATTACGTGTAGGGTGACAATACCTTTGGTCTGTGACTGGACATTAAAGTGACTGCAGAAAAGCTGCAAGTGCTCCCCTCTAGTGGCTGTAGGTAGATACTTCAAATTCATTTTACCTCGTCTGGTTCAGCAGTCTCTGATGGCAGGAAGGACTTTTCTTACCAGGCATGATATATATCCTGTACAGGAAAAGAAGGAGTTAAACTCTGGAACCCTGGTCAATAAGGTCGTTTTAGTAAATTTAAATAACGATATACTATATACTATATGATATATAATATTTATAATATTTACCACTCATGGCTTTCCACAGCTCTGCGTTTCCTGGAAATTATATTTTGACACATTATATAAAGAAATAAAGGAAAGGAAAGAGCAAACACAACACAGCATCTTTTAAGGTGGCTTGGTTGAACGGTGGTAAAAAAGGTAATTATTTCCAACTGGGTCCTATGGTCCTGGTTTCTACACTGCGCTAAAAGTATTGGTTTGGGTTAACTATGTCAACTCCTTTCAAGATTTAAAAAATTTCAATCATGCACCCCTAATTCTTCTTTGTTTAAGGTTAAATAGATTTTGTTTTTTCAGTTCATCTTGGTATCTCTGTCCTTTAAGCCCTGGAATCAGTCTGGTTGTTCTTTGATGGACTCTCTCCAGGGCCACAATGTCACTTTGGTGCTGTGGTGACTAGAATTGGACATAGTACTGAACGTTCATCAGAGGTGCAGCAGCTCCTCTTTACTTTGCTGAGAAACCTTAATCAAGATGCGAAGGCTGATCAATCTCCTTTACAAAATATAAAGAAATAAGCATGGGAGCTTACCAAACTTCTCCAAATCTCTGTCATTGATTTCTTCAATGCAATCCACCACTCCATCCAATAATGATAATGACCCGGTCAAATGAATAGGATATTGCCAGTGATGTCTGACTTAACATAGTTGACATGGACATGTAAGGAAACTAACTTCTGTATGTGTTTGTGTCAAAGAGCACACACAAGAAGGATTTAAGAATGATTTAACAAGTTTACCTTATTGATTCCAATAATGAAAAAGTCTTCATTGTTACTGTTATACTCAATAATGAGGTGTGACAGAAATATAATGAGTTCTGGTTGTAAATCTCCCTCTCGACCTGTGAGGGTACTAAGTAGCGAAAAGGAAAGGCTTTGGACAGGTTGTCCTGACAGTTCATTCCCTGGGTCGGGAAGTCAGTCAGCCTGGAAAAAGACGAGACTCCGGTGCGGGAATGTATTGACCTGGAATGTAAACGAGGTAGCAGCTGCAGGCAATAGAATCAGCTGCAATCGTTTACCAAGGGGTCATGCTTAATCACATAAAAGGGGCCGGAGAATTGTAAATCATTTCCTTCGCTTTTGGTTTGGAAATAGACCTGGAAGGACCTGTGCACTGTGTATTAAGAGTGGAGTGTTTGTTTGTTTGTTTGTCTTGTCTATAATTGTTACTTGTGTGTTTATAGACGGCTAACGCGTTCCGGAGCTATCGCTAAGAGCCAGCACTGAACCCGGAACAGCATTGCACTATTTGTCACTCTTTAAACTGTATCACCCACCACGAGCACTACAGCACGCACCCAGGACTGGTGACCGTGGTTGTATATTGTGGGAGAGTGTTGACTACAGAACCAAGTCAAGAAACACACACAGGACGGTGAAATGAAATGATGAAGGCGCTTGCTGGTTTATTATAAATAAAAAGATTTGAATAAAAAACAGGACACGGCACTTGAGGCCAAAATAAATAGACAAACAAAACGGATTAACACTAAACAAACTGGACGAACAGACAAACAAACATGGTGAGTCTAAACAACTAACAATTATTATTTTAGTTTATTTTTGTTTACTTTACCTCCTTCTCCACACCCGTTCTCCACTCACCGAACACACAACCCCGGGTGAGTGCTTTGTGCATCTATATATACTGTTGTTCCGGGATTCAATTACTAATTAATTATTCACTTGAATCCCAGCACGTGAACTCATTCTGTGCAACCCCGTGCTCACATATTATTAAATACTTTAAATGCACGTGAAGTGATCCCCGTGTCTAAATATAAGTATACATTTTAAACACTCGTGCTCATTACCCACATTATATCCCGTGTACCAACTACAATACACCAACATTAACACACACAACATACAACATAAAACACAAAAATACACACAGTGGTGGGGCACATTGCCACAGAGAGATACTGTGTTTATTGTTTAAGGCTGCAATCCCTGTTACTGTTCTCTGTGTTTTACGCATCGCTGTGTATAACCGGAGTTTATTATTTGGTCACCAGACCTGGATTATAGCTAAAATAAAACGTATATTTTTCCATACCGGATTACAAATCTCTGTCCGTTTATTCCTGCACTGCATCACCTCTGCACCTGTACATAATCAGCAACCACTTTGCCACAGACCTATATGGCTCCTAGCGGCCCGCTGGTGGACGAGCTAGCAGCCCTTGTGAGCAGAGCTGCTGCCCAGGTCCAGATCCCATGGAATGAGGAGACCCAGGTCCACTGATCAGTTTTTGAAACCTCAGTGTCGACTATACAGCGCTGTAAGCCCCTCCCGGTCCTCCCAGATTTTGTGGAGGAGTTGCAGTCTTTGTGGGGCAGCCCAGCATCAGCGCCCACTTGCTCCAGACGGGTTCTCCATGTAATAGACATGGCCCCAGAAATATTTAACTCTAAGCTATTTTTAAAGCTGATGTTGTATGCATGTTGATGAGGAAGCACTTAGACAGTAATATTAACAAAGGAATTGTGTTAAGAGAATTGTAGACAATTTTCAAAATTTTACAGCATTGGCAAATGTGATTCAGATTCAAAAACTGTAAGACTTGCATCTGTTTCTTTATTAATGAACCAGAAATAAAGACGTTATAAATGAGAAGAGTGACATCTAGTGGAGAAGCAAGATCATACGGTTTGATGGGGCTCACGTTAAAAAGGGGCAATTATAAATAACTTCAAATGAAAAAAAAAAAAAAAAGACTAGACACGTGGGCCTACATATTCGATACACATGAAAATAATAATAATAATGGCAATAGACAAGTTCTGCAGTATAGCCTCTGGGAGTTCCGTTACAGGCGAATCTCTCGATCTCCATATTGATCCATGTCCATTTTGTTGTTCGAGGTGATCTTGGTGCAAACAGAACGAAGATCACGTGTCGTGTCATTGAGACCTCTCTATCTCACTTAAACAGACGGCTACGTCTCCTGTTATAGGCAAGATGCTCCAGCAAGCCCTGCTACTTGCTAATCAAGGTTTATGAATAAATTCTGATGTTATAAGGACACAAGTACTGAGGTGTGTGCAACTTGATAAGTTAAACATGATACAGGAGGTACAACTGGGCATTTCACTGAGTTAATAAACAAATCAAAATGAATGTAAGCCTTGCAATTCAAATTGCCTCGGTTCTAGTCTCGATTTAGAACATTACAGATTTGAGATGCGAAGTACAACGGAATGTATGCCAGTGGAGGCAGCGATATACATGAAATAAATGAGTTAACTAGAGCGAATTATTAAATAATGACAAAAAAAAGTTTATTATAAAGCATACATATAAGAATGTTTTTTTTTGTAATATTTGCAGTTCTAACAGATACAATGAATTTGTTCCTGCCAAAATTAAACAGACCGGAATCGAGTTTGCAGGAAAAGTATAACTCGTAAAACCTTATAAAATTGTAAGTTTAATAAATATAAAATTAAATTCTATAACGAAAAATAATAAATAATAAAATAAAAATTTACCTTCAACACGTTTAATTTCAAAATCTGCAAAGAACTGAAATGAGAATTGTACTCTTTTGCGCGGTATTTGGGTGGCTCTTAGAAGAGCCTTTGTGTTGTAAAGACGGAGCAGGGACGGTCTCGGTTTACTTGGAGCTGGTGTACTTGGTGACGGCCTTGGTGCCCTCAGACACGGCGTGCTTGGCCAGCTCTCCGGGCAGCAGGAGGCGCACGGCTGTCTGGATCTCCCGGGAAGTGATGGTGGAGCGCTTATTGTAGTGAGCCAGGCGGGACGACTCGCCGGCGATGCGCTCGAAAATGTCGTTGACGAACGAGTTCATGATGCCCATCGCCTTGGAAGAGATGCCGGTGTCGGGGTGGACCTGCTTCAGCACTTTGTACACGTAAATCGCATAACTCTCCTTCCTGGTCTTTCTGCGCTTCTTTCCTCCCTTAGGCTGGGTCTTGGCAACAGCCTTCTTGGAGCCTTTCTTCGGCGCGGGTGCAACTTTCGGTTCTGGCATTTTTCCTTCTCTAATGCAGTTCAAAGATGAATGAAAAACCAGCGCAAGAGCCCCGCTGTTTATACAGCCTGTATGCAAATTATTACCAAACACTCCTTTAGATTGAGAATGTTCAACTGTGAACCAAGCAACGCTCCCGGTGACGGAGCAGTTTGATGTGATTGGTTGTGAAAATAAACGCAATAGAGGGGGTGGTGACTTTGCCGCGAGCTCAGTTTTTTTTTTCTTTTGAGTTCAAGTTTGAATTCAGCGCCTTTTTTCTAGAACGGTTAGTTTAGATCTTTTGTTTTTCGTTTATTAATTACATAAAACTTCAGTACACAGCAATACTGAAATCCACACCCAATGCGTCTTAAATATACAAATATAAATACATTTTGAAACCCGTCATTTTTTTGTGCTCTAAACAAGTTAAATGTTGAAACCGTATCAATGTTGATGCTTCTTACTTCTACGAGAGTACCGATTGTTTCATAGCAGCTTGAATGGTGATACTTGAGTCAGAATTTCCAGCTTTTAATGTATTTTACAAAATTGGGAAACATTTTTAAAACAAAAAGGATAATCGCGCTTTCATTCTGCAGGCAGGAATCGGGTAAAATGGAGCTCGTATTTGATCATTGTGTTAACACAAAGGTTCCCTTTTTATATAGACTTCTTCCATTCAATAGATTTATTCAATCTGATGCTTCAACTTTTTTTTCATAAAAAAATCCGTATGTGCTTAGAGATATAAATACTCCAGTTATACAGCGCGAAACAGGTTTTAACTATTTAAATAATTAAGATAAATACTTTGACAAAAAGCAAAACATTAACAAAAG
The DNA here is from genome assembly GCA_036884735.1 of Huso huso. Classification (NCBI taxonomy): domain Eukaryota; kingdom Metazoa; phylum Chordata; class Actinopteri; order Acipenseriformes; family Acipenseridae; genus Huso; species Huso huso. The sequence goes on from JAHFZB010000833.1 coordinate 21,987, forward strand.
CTTGTTTTTAATGGTGTCCTAAATGTAATTTGGTTATCTCTTTAAATGAAAAGGTGGGCGGCTCTTAAAAGAGCCTTTGTGTTCGTGTCCTTGTGTCCAAATCTTTAACCTCCGAATCCGTACAGAGTGCGACCCTGGCGCTTCAGAGCATACACCACATCCATAGCGGTGACGGTCTTTCTCTTGGCGTGCTCAGTGTAGGTGACGGCATCCCGGATCACATTCTCCAGGAACACCTTCAGCACCCCGCGGGTCTCTTCATAGATCAGCCCGGAGATTCGCTTCACTCCTCCGCGGCGAGCCAGGCGGCGGATAGCGGGCTTGGTGATACCCTGGATATTATCACGGAGCACTTTGCGATGACGCTTAGCGCCCCCTTTTCCGAGCCCTTTACCTCCCTTGCCACGACCAGACATCTTCAAATTACAACAACAAAATATCAAGTTAAAATAAAAACTACCCAGCGAGTTGCAATGTTACGAACACAAAGCGGACCTGGTTGAAATTCACAGTCCTAGAATGAGCGCCTTTACCCCAGACACGCCCTCAATGACCTTCCACGTCTGTCAATAGTGGTCATTTTACAGGCTAATTTCGACTCAGATTTAAAGATTTCTTGTATTAATTTTTGCACGATGTTAAAACCTATTCATAACGTTAAAACATGTTATTTTAATTGTGTTTTTTTTCTGGTTTGGGTGTGCTTATATAATAACCTCCTGTACCTCTAAGTAAGCAAGATGCACAGAAGACGTGCCCGCTGGACACTCTAACCCAGGGTGGACACACCTGGTCCTGCAGAGACACAATCTCCTGCAGGTTTCAAAGGTAACCCTTAAATGATCAATGTATTCCATTTCTGAAGAATGTAAGTTGCTGTTCAATTTAGCAAGTTAAGTTAAATTAAATCAGGAGTGGTCAGCTCTGGTCCATGTGAGCTGCAGAGTGTTGAGGTTTTTGTTCCAAATTATCTCAAAATTACTTCATTGAACAAATTACTACTTAAATTAACAATTACTACTTATCTAGTCAAAATTAAAGTTAGTAATAGTCAGACATCCGACGCAGCCAATCCCGTTTCAAAAGAAAGAAATAAAAGAAACATTCACATTCAGACTGATGTGTAAAACCGTATTTTGTTTTTTATTATTATTAATAATTACTTTTTTATTAGAACGCGCGCTTTGCCTCGCTAGAAATATTAATGATAATAATAGAAAATAACGTTAATTAATTTAACGTTCTGTCATATTAGAAAGAGTTATGATTAACTTATACATCAATTGTAAAGGATTTTTGTTTTTAAATTTACATAAGTATTTCAGTTTGTTTGCATTAAATACTAGTATTTGGCTGACAGAGTGACGTAATAACAAGAAGATTTATATCAAAGGGTCAGCTGGTATCGCTGCAGCTGCAACTACCTTTACACCATGCAAACAAAAGGGACCATCAACAATATCGGCTTTCTGCTTAATTGAAGCGCACAGAACTTATAACTAAAATCGGACATGACTGCGGGCAGTGTGGTTTTAAACAGTTCTAAACTGTTACATTGTGTTCCAACTGGGTTACAATTCAAAAATGAGCGCCAAGAGGAAACAAAAGACAATCCGCAGCAGAACAGCGCCAAAATAGAAACAGCGGGCAGGGAATGATACAACCAATCAGAGGCACGCAAATGAAATACTGCCCGCCCTTCTCCGCTGTGACGATTTTTAACATTCTAAGAATGAGCCAGCGCGTATAAAAAAGCAAGAGAGCAGACTCGCATTTATTGTTGTAGTATTCTGAACTACAGTGAAGATGTCTGGAAGAGGAAAGACTGGCGGTAAAGCCCGTGCTAAGGCCAAGACTCGCTCCTCCAGGGCAGGACTGCAGTTCCCAGTCGGTCGTGTTCACAGGCTGCTGCGGAAGGGAAACTATGCCCAGCGTGTCGGCGCTGGAGCCCCGGTCTATCTGGCTGCTGTGCTCGAGTACCTGACTGCTGAAATCCTGGAGCTCGCCGGGAACGCCGCCCGGGACAACAAGAAAACCAGAATCATTCCGCGTCACCTGCAGCTCGCTGTCCGCAACGACGAGGAGCTCAACAAGCTGATGGGAGGCGTCACCATCGCTCAGGGCGGAGTGCTGCCCAACATCCAGGCCGTGCTGCTGCCCAAGAAAACGGAGAAGCCAGCCAAGAAATAAATCATTCGGACGCCACTTCTAAGATCTATAAAACCCAAAAGGCTCTTCTAAGAGCCACCCACTTTTTTTTCATTAAGAGATCATTGAATCTATTTAATACCCACTTCACAGTCGGAAATAACCAATTCGTTCAATTTGAAATACAATTTTTACGTTTTAACATTAAAAAGCAGTAAGTACTGATATCACAAACCTACAGTAAGTGCCACACTAGCGGGTGATCACAATCCTCACATGAATGAAACACGAACTGCTGAAAGATAAGTGCCGTTTCATTTGTACAGTTAAACATGTTTGGTGTTTGAAATAGAGGTTTCTCACGCCTCCCCTGATATAGTTGCTGGTTGTATATACCCGCCGTCCCATGTTGTCTGAGCCCCGCTCTTTCTCAGTGCGTCTCTCCGGCAAGAAGACTCAATTCTCAACTGAGAACCGCTGGGGCTCATAGTGTTATCTCCAGGCCACTTTTAAAAGTACTGTTTTTTCTATTTATTCATTTTAGTTGAATCTGTTTTCCCTCTTTGCCATGATGACGGTTGTTGTCTATTTGTGGGTGTTTTTGCTGTACAATACAATGAAACACAATCTGTCTTGTTTCATTGCAAATATATAAAGTATTTTTAAATACTGTAGAATCTATTATATGACACTGATTGTGAAACACAAAGTGAGACGTGAGCTACGGGTTCTTTATAAATATGAATCGATATTGTATTGCCTTGGATTGCTTTCTTTCAAAAACAATGACATGTATCTTTCAATACAATAGTGAGATTGAATAAACAAAGCATAAAATCAGACCGTTTAAAAAGCGCAAACCGGAC
>JAHFZB010000834.1:0-25000 GCA_036884735.1 Huso huso
CAATGCATGTCATTTGTTAACTCAATCAAGGTATATGAGGGTAAAAAAAAGCAACGTCCTTTGGTAATTAGAGTTTGATTAAGAAAGCGAGTCGGCTTAAAATATGTTTAAAGGGACATCACAGGGTGATCAAAAATAAAAATCGAAGGGATCAGGCTTGCTCAAGCCGCTGTGGCCGTAGACGATTATCCACCTGCTTTTCGGGCCTTTCGCTATCAACTGTATAAATGGGTAATTGTATGTAAAAATAATGTGATATATTGTAACAACTGGATAAGGGCGTCTGCTAAGAAATAAATAATTTATATATATATATATATATATATATATATATATATATATATATATATATATATATATATATATATATAATTTGTGAGCTTGGAGCTCTGTTTTGGGGTGGTAACCTGATGAAAGACCAGACAAGAGGCAGGAAATGAAGTCTAAGTGAGGGTTTATTTACAGTGAAAAAAAACACACTTTCAAAAGTTTTGCCAGAAAATAAAAACCTAGCCCACTCACCGGGCCCTAGTCTTAACTGCTTCAGGTCCCTAGTCTTAACAGTTGGGCAAGGCTAGACCCCACCCAACCCAAACACAAAACACCGCCTCACACACTCTGGGGTGTTAAGAGTTCAGTCACTTGCAAGTCTCCTGGCCTGCAATTCCACCACTCGCCACCAGGAGGACTCCCAGGTAAGTTTTCCTTTCTAATCTTTGCAATTGTATTATCCGTGCTCAATGCTGTACACAAACTTTCTTTCTGCTTCCAGGTTTCACCGACGAACAAGGGTGCCCCCAGCAGGTAAGTCCCGGGCAAGGAGGATGAAGTAATCCCAAGCGTTTATAAAGTACAAGTGAAGAAAAGAACAAGGCTCGTTTTCCCCCAACAGAGCCAACTCAAAATACCAATGTACTTGTTCCAGCCAACAACTAAAAAAATAAGAGTCTTGAAATTAACTGTGTTGACTCTCTATCAAACAGTCCATTACTTGTGGTTCCAACACACAGTTATATACTGCAGGGATTTTTCATCACCGCGTGTCCTGGTGATCCTTTTGAATAACACAGTCCTTAAAACAAGCACGATTTGCGCAAAGCGCTACTTGTTAGAAAATGGTACAGTCTCCGGTGCCAGCGTTATTTTACAAGCGGGTTATCTCCTGAACCATGCACTCCAAGTTCAGTGAACACGCTTTTTAAAATACAATGTCAACACACTCCACGCTCATGTTACCGCAGGAATAAAACAGTCTTTGGCTGCTGTCTTCACTCACAGCTCCCAGCGTAAAAATATACGACACAGATCTCCTTCTAAAATCCCAACCACACTCCCGTTTAGAATATTAAAAGTTTATTTCAACTACCTTGCTGCACCGTAGTTGTCTTCCCGTGTCCACAGTTTGTTTCGCTGGTATCCTCCACAGTATTCCGTTTATTCCTGGTCTGATGCTTTGTTGCAAACGAAACCCACACTCATAAGAACATAAGAACATAAGAAAGTTTCCAAATGAGAGGAGGCCATTCAGCCCATCTTGCTCGTTTGGTTGTTAGTAACATTGATCCCAGAATCTCATCAAGCAGCTTCTTGAAGGATCCCAGGGTGTCAACTTCAACAACATTACTGGGAGTGGGTTCCAGACCCTCACAATTCTCTGTGTAAAAAAGTGCCTCCTATTTTCTGTTCTGAATGCCCCTTTATCTAATCTCCATTTGTGACCCCTGGTCCTTTTTTCTTTTTTCAAGTCAAAGAAGTCCCCCGGGTTGACATTGTCTATACCTTTTAGGATTTTGAATGTTTGAATCAGATCGGTAGCGTAGTCTTCTTTGTTCAAGACTGAATAGATTCAATTCTTTTAGCCTGTCTGCATACGACATGCCTTTTAAACCTGGGATAATTCTGGTTGCTCTTCTTTGTACTCTTTCTAGAGCAGCAATATCCTTTTTGTAACGAGGTGACCAGAACTGAACACAATATTCTAGGTGAGGTCTTACTAATGCATTGTAGAGTTTTAACATTACTTCCCTTGATTTAAATTCAACACTTCTCACAATATATCCAAGCATCTTGTTAGCCTTTTTATAGCTTCCCACATTGTCTAGATGAAGACATTTCTGAGTCAACATAAACTCCTAGGTCTTTTCATAGTTCCCTTCTTCAATTTCACTATCTCCCATATGATATTTATAATGCACATTTTTTATTGCCCGCATGCAATACTTTACACTTTTCTCTATTAAATTTCATTTGCCATGTGTCTGCCCAATTCTGAATGCTGTCTAGATCATTTTGAATGACCTTTGCTGCTTCAACAGTGTTTGCCACTCCTCCTATTTTTGTGTCGTCTGCAAATTTAATGAGTTTGCTTACTATACCAGAATCTAAATCATTAATGTAGATTTAGGAATAGCAGAGGACCTAATACTGATCCCTGTGGTATACCACTGGCTACCTCACTCCATTTTGAGGTTTCTCCTCTAATCAGTACTTTCTGTTTTCTACCTGTTAACCACTCCCTAATCCATGTGCATGCATTTCCTTGAATCCCTACTGCGTTCAGTTTGAGAATTAATCTTTTATGGGACTTTGTCAAAAGCTTTCTGGAAATCTAAATAGACCATGTCGTTATGCTTTGCAGTTATCCATTTTCAATGTTGCATCCTCAAAAAAATGAAGTAGGTTAGTTAGACATGATCTCCTTTTCCTAAAACCATGCTGGCTGTCTCCCAGGATATTGTTACCATATAGGTAATTTTCCATTTGGATCTTATTATAGTTTCCATAAGTTTACATATAATAGAAGTCAGGCTTACTGGTCTGTAGTTACCTGTTTCGGTTTTGTCTCCCTTTTTGTGGATCGGTATTACGTTTGCAATTTTCCAGTCTGTCGGTACAACCCCTGTGTCAAGAGACTGTTGCATGATCTTGGTTAGAGGTTTGTAAATAACTTCTTTAATTTCTTTGAGTACTATTGGGAGGATCTCATCTGGCCCAGGGGATTTGTTTATTTTAAGAGCTCCTAGTCCCTTTAACACTTCTGCCTCTGTTATGCTAAAGTTATTTAAAATTGGATAGGAACAGGTCGACATGTGGGGCATGTTGTCCGTGTCCTCCTTTGTAAAAACCTGTGAAAAGTAATCATTTAATATATTTGCTATTTTTTTTTCTTCATCTATGATTTTGTCATTTGTGTCTCTTAGACATTTAACCTCCACTTTGGATGTTCTCTTGCTGTTATAATATTGGAAAAACATTTTGGAATTGGTTTTAGCCCCTTAGCAATATTGATTTCTATCTCTCTCTTGGCCTTTCTAACTTCCTTTTTGACTTGTGTTTGCAGTTCCAAGTACTCTTTCTGTGTGCTTTGTTTTGGTCCCTTTTAAACGCTGTAAAGTGCCTTTTTCGCTGAATATTTTTTAAATTGATCTATTAAACCATTTTGGCCATTTTGTTTTAGATTTATTTGTCTACTTTTGGGATGTAATTGTTTTGCGCCTCTAGTACTACATTTTTAAAAAAACAGCCATCCTTTTTCTGTGGATGTTTTCTCTATTTTACTCCAATCTACTTCTATTAGTCTCTGTTTCATACCTTCGTAGTTTACTTTTCTAAAATTGTAAACCTTAGCTTTAGTCATTACTTTTGGGGTTTTAATATTTCAAATGAGACCATGTTGTGGTCTGAGTTTGCCAATGGCTCTCTGACCTCTGGTCACGTTGCTTACTTTTTAAACACTTGTTTCTACACACAAAGAATAACGCTCTCTCCTGCACAGACTGCCCTGTTGCTGTTCAGTCCCGTACCTCGCTATTCGCCACCTTATATAATGCTCCCCTCCCCCCTTCCAGCTGCTATTAATTAACCCCTTTAGCCATCCCAGAAGTGGAGCCCTATGGCAGCTACTCTGTGGGGTAATTTAAAGACGTATCAAAATATTCTTTGTGATAAATTGCCCTGTAGTAATGCAACTATAGAACCTCACCTTTCTATGTTGCATTACTACTTCTACTTTTGCATATTTATCACAATATATATATATATATATATATATATATATATATATATATATATATATATATATAATCTGTTTCCTGCACCATTTTGTTGCTGTCGGTGGCTGAAAATTTCTGTGCAGAATTGGGAGGCCTCACGGCATTTGGTGTTCCCAGGCGGTCTCCCATCCAGGTACTGACCTATCGCAAGCTTGCTTAGCTTCTGAGATCAGATATTTTACCCATATCGCTATGTTGCTGCTCACTTAAAACAGGACACAACCACCCCCATAGCGACTGGTCTTCCACATTGAAGCACACAGCAATCAATGTTTACCACAGGGGAAAATATATATTATTTAAAATTTTGCGATAGAATCTGTTAACAGTAGCCGGGCGAAATAAAATTAATTTGTGGGCCAGATGCAGCCTGCGGTCCACCAGTTGCCCATCCCTGTCTTAGAAGATTGAGACTTTTGCAGTTCCTGAACATTAGCGATGGCTTGGTGAATGAAATGCACATGATCTTTGACCTTGTGTCCCTTGTGCGTGTTGGACTCCTTCAAGCTTATCAACTGGTCACCCTGGTCCTGGGGACCCTCTGCCTGCCATGCTGGTTTTTGTTCCAACTGAGCTCTCAATTACTTAATTGAACCCTTAATGAAGCTAATAATTTGCCTAACCAGAGCTTTTTAATCATTCTAAAGAGTTGGAGATTTCAAGTAAAGTAAACAACTGTTTAAGGAAGTTGAATTCTCCAACTTTTTGTAAGCTAAAACAATTTCAAAAGTCAAATTAAGGAAATAATTAGTTCAATTAAGGTTTCAATAAAGTAACTGAGAGCAGCCCGGTTTGAACAAAAGCCAGAAGGACAGTGGATCCCCAGGACCAGGGTTGAGAAGCACTGCCTAGAGCAGGGATCTCCAGTGCGTGGCCTGGCATTGTCTAGAGCAGGGATCTCCAGTGCGTGGCCTGGCACTGCCTAGAGCAGGGATCTCCAGTGCTGGGCATGGCACTGCCTAGAGCAGGGATCTCCAGTGCTGGGCCTGGCACTGCCTAGAGCAGGGATTTCCAGTGCTGGGCCTAGCACTGCCTAGAGCAGGGATCTCCAGTGCGTGGCCTGGCACTGCCTAGAGCAGGGATCTCCAGTGCTGGGCCTAGCACTGTCTAGAGCAGGGATCTCCAGTGCTGGGCCTGGCACTGTCTAGAGCAGGGATCGCCGGTGCTGGGCCTGGCACTGCCTGGAGCAGGGATCTCCAGTGCTGGGCCTGGCACTGCCTAGAGCAGGGATCTCCAGTCGTGGCCTGGCACTGTCTAGAGCAGGGATCTCCAGTGCTGGGCCTGGCACTGCCTAGAGCAGGGATCTCCAGTCGTGGCCTGGCACTGCCTAGAGCAGGGATCTCCAGTGCTGGGCCTGGCACTGTCTAGAGCAGGGATCTCCAGTGCTGGGCCTGGCACTGCCTAGAGCAGGGATCTCCAGTGCGTGGCCTGGCACTGCCTAGAGCAGGGATCTCCAGTGCTGGGCCTGGCACTGCCTAGAGCAGGGATTTCCAGTGCTGGGCCTAGCACTGCCTAGAGCAGGGATCTCCAGTGCGTGGCCTGGCACTGCCTAGAGCAGGGATCTCCAGTGCTGGGCCTGGCACTGTCTAGAGCAGGGATCTCCAGTGCTGGGCCTGGCACTGTCTAGAGCAGGGATCTCCGGTGCTGGGCCTGGCACTGCCTAGAGCAGGGATCTCCAGTGCTGGGCCTGGTACTGCCTAGAGCAGGGATCTCCAGTGCGTGGCCTGGCACTGCCTAGAGTAGGGATTTCCAGTGCTGGGCCTGGCACTGCCTAGAGCAGGGATCTCCAGTGCTGGGCCTGACACTGTCTAGAGCAGGGATCTCCAGTGTGTGGCCTGGCACTGTCTAGAGCAGGGAACTCTAGTGCTGGGCCTGGCACTGTCTAGAGCAGGGATCTCCAGTGCGTGGCCTGGCTCTGTTTAGAGCAGGGATCTCCAGTGCTGGAATAATCGGACCACTTAAGTAATTTAGAGCAATTTAAAAGTAATTGAACTGTTTTAGAGAGTAAATAAGTTGCTCCAAGTGGACAGTTGAGCTGGGGTAGCTGTACATGAAGCTATAAACTTAAATAGAAGAGACTGTGTTTTTAAAATATGAATGTAAATATAAAGTATTTCATTAGTATTTGAAATAACTGCTGGACCAGAAATGTGTGACGGTATGTAATAGATTATAAATTGTGTTGTTCAATTTGTGTACATTTTGAGATCAAGGATATTTTAAAATGATTTATCTATCAAAGGTGAAAATTATAACAGATATGGGCCTATATCCATCAAGGGTTTTACACCAATTCGCTATTTCCGCCACTTTTTCGAAAAAGAATAAACGGTCAAATAAGCAGTAAAATGAATGAAAAACAACTTATTCAAACACAGCATGTTAAAATCAAACTGCATGCGCTGTGACATACACGTTAACTTTAATTTGCATTTTATTGAAGTTTGAAAGTGTCAGAAATAGTGAATTACTGGGGCTCACGAGTGGCGCATCCAGTTAAAGCACTCGCTAGAGTGCAGGATGCGCTCTATAGCCTGGACGTCGCCGGTTCGAGTCCAGGCTATTCCACAGCCGACCGTGGACAGGAGCTCCCAGAGGGAGGCGCTCAATTGGCCGAGCGTCGTCAGGGGGGAGGGAGGGTTAGGTCGGCCAGGGTGTCCTCAGCTCACCACGCACCAGCGACCCCTGTAGTCTGGCCGGGCGCCTGCGGGCTTGCCTGTAAGCTGTCCGAGAGCTGCGTTGTCCTCCTACGCTGTAGCTCTGATGCGGCTGCACGGTGAGTCTGCAGAGTGTAAAGAAGCGGGCGGCTGATGGCACATGCTTCGGAGGACAACGTGTGTTCATCTTCGTCCCTCCCGAGTCAGCGCAGGGGTGGTAGCGGTGAGCCGAGCCTAATAAATAAGTTCAAATTGGGGAAAAATAATAAAAAAAAAACTAACTGGCAACGACTAAATTTAAAAAATAAAAAATAATTAAAAAATAGCGAATTACAGTGCCTGTAGAAAATTAATTAAAAATAAAAACTGAAATAGCTTGGTTGGATAAGGGTCCACCCCCCTTGTAATAGCAATCCTAAATTAGCTCAGGTGTAACCAATCGCCTTTAAAATCACACACCACGTTAAGTGGTCTACACCTCTGTTAAATTGTAGTGATTCACATGATTTCAGGATAAATTCAGCAGTTCCTGTAGGTTTCCTCTTCTGGGTAGTGCATTTCAAAGCAAAGACTCAACCATGAGCACCAAGGAGCTTTCAAAAGAACTCTGGGACAAAGTTGTTGAAAGACACAGATCAGGGGATGGGTATAAAAAATATCAAAGGCCTTGAATATCCCTTAGAGCACGGTCAAGATGATTATTAATAAGTGGAAGGTGTATGGCACCACCAAGACCCTGCCTAGATAAGGCCGTCCCTCCAAACTGGATGACCGATCAAGAAGGAGACTGATCAGAGAGGCTACCAAGAGGCAAATGGCAACTTTGCAAGAGCCACAGGCTTTTATGGCCAAGACTGGTCAAAGTGTGGATGTGACAACAATATCCCAAGCACTCCACAAATCTGGCCTGTGGTAGGGTGGCAAGAAGGAAGCCATTACTCAAGAAAGCCCACCTTGAATCCCGTTTGAAGTATGCAAAAAAAAACTCAGGAGAATTTTGTAGCCATGTGGCAAAAACTGTTGTGGTCTGACAAAACTAAAATTAAAATTTTTGTCCTAAATGCAAAGCGTTATGTTTTGCGCAAACCCAACACAGCGCATCACCCAGAGAACACCATCCCTACTGTGAAGCATGGTGGTGGCAGCATCATGTTATGGGGATGTTTCTCATCGGCAGGGACTGGGGCACTTGTCAGGATAGAAGGGAAAATGAATGGAGCAAAGTGCAGAGAAGTCCTTGAGGAAAACCTGCTGCCCTCTGCAAGAAAGCTGAAACTGGGATGGAAGTTCACCTATCAGCATGACAACGACCCAAAGCACACAGCCAAAGCTACACTGGAGTGGCTAAGGAACAAAAAGGTAAATGTCCTTGAGTGGCCCAATCAGAGCCCCGACCTAAATGCAATCGAAAATTTGTGGCATGACTTGAAGATTGCTGTCCATCAGCGCTCCCCAAGGAACTTGACAAAGCTTGAACAGTTTTGTAAAGAAGAATTGTCAAATATTGCCAAATCTAGGTGTGCTGAATAAAGGCCATGGTCCGTTGATGATGTGGTAAACTAACTTTCTAATCACCCTGTATTTCAAAATACATAAGCAGTCACACCCAACACAGACACAGAAAACCAGTGTTAAAAGATGCCATCAGTGTTACTCATTTTTCAAAGAAATATGCACAGATTTTCTTAAGCACAAAACAAAGAGTGCTCTTGTTTATTTAAAGGGGTGGCCCATAACTACACAATAGAGTTTGTCTTGTTTGGTAACGCTCTCCCTATGTTACAGATCAGTATTACACATTGGGTTTTGTGCTAGAAAATTCTTGATAAACAACCATTTCATTTGCTTTGAAAAAAATCAACTATCTATATTATTGGATATGTTTCTAAAAAGCAATCAATTACAGGTTACAAATGACCAAATTGTAACCAGTTATTTTAACTTACAGTATTACTTTGAAAAACATAACCGGTTAGTTAATTAAATAAATAGTTACTCCTTGGGCAAGATAAATGGTTTGAACAGTTTTACAATGCTTCCCTGTGCTTTACCTGCACTGTCACTCTCTGTGCTTCTTCACAATGCTTCCCTGTGCTTTACCTGCACTGTCACTCTCGGTGCTTCTTCACAATGCTTCCCTGTGCTTTACCTGCACTGTCACTCTCGGTGCTTCTTCACAATGCTTCCCTGTGCTTCACCTGCACTGTCACTCTCGGTGCTTCTTCACAATGCTTCCCTGTGCTTCACCTGCACTGTCACTCTCGATGCTTCTTCACAATGCTTCCCTGTGCTTCACCTGCACTGTCACTCTCTAATTTCTTCACAATGCTTCCTGTGCTTTACCTGCACTGTCACTCTCAGGTGCTTCTTCAAATGCTTCCCTGAACTTCACCTGCACTGTCACTCTCGATGCTTCTTCACAATGCTTCCCTGTAACTTCACCTGCACTGTCACTCTAGTGCTTCTTCACAATGCTTCCCTGTGCTTTACCTGCACTGTCACTCTCGAATGCTTCTTCACAATGCTTCCTATTTTTCACCTGCACTGTCACTCTCTGTGCTTCTTCACAATGCTTCCCTGTGCTTTACCTGCACTGTCACTCTCGGTGCTTCTTCACAATGCTTCCCTGTGCTTTACCTGCACTGTCCTCTCTGTGCTTTAGCTGTCACCGTGCTATACTAGACTTTGCTGTGCTTTAACTGTGAGAGATGTTTATATAATAAGAGATTGCTGCTTTGTATCTGTTAACGTTTCCTGGCAATACACTGAAGGGCACTAGCTGGTGATGATGCATCAAAAACCATAAATGCAAAATGTCAGGAAGAAAATCTCCTTAAAACTAGTTCCTCAGTGATGGAACAAACCAACCCACAGATCTATCAGGACTGCCCAGTCCCTGACTACCATCCAGTGCTGTTATTTTGAATTTGCAGGCTACTAAACAGCACATGTTTTTGACCCACACTCTAAAAAGTAACGATTCTAATTAGAACCTTTAGGGTTCCTAGGGTTGATACAGGGCTATCAAGCCTGGTCCTGGAGGCAGTGTCCCTCCTGGTTTTTTCCACTGTGCCCCTAAATTGTATGTTGGACCAATAATTGGTCCACTTAAGTAATTTAGGGCACAGTTGGAACAAAAACCAGGCGGGACACCGCCCTGTTTCAGACCTGAACAGCCTTTAAGGTGCTTCGAAGAACCTTGACAGGGGTTCTAAATTCTCTATTACAGACTTTCTTTTTTGTCAAGATGTAAGCTATGAAACATGTATTGAAAATTTAGCAAAACAATATTAGAAACCACAATTTACAAACTGACTTGATCTGAAGAAGGGTTCTAAAATGTTTGCAATATTTTTACAATACATATAGAGTTGATATTTTAAATCAGGTAGAATGGGACTGGTTGCACTTACAACAAAACAAATCTCAACATCGGCTACTCAAGTTTCCATTTTTTACAATTAAATTCCTTTACATATTAAAAGTATATTTTTCTACCATTTAGAGATTAAAATAGGCTACATAAAATACATCTCACTCAAATCTTAATATATAAATATTTAAGGCAAAAAAAAAAAAGTTTACATTTTTCATATTAGATTTTTATTAAATGATTCTTTGGTTTACAAAATGCACCCAATTTTACAAAAATGAAATTGTGAAAATGAGACACACAGAAAAAATAAACACACATGCATATTTCAATGTTCTTTTTATAATTAGCTACAGTTTTACATAGAATCTGGTTATATAGTTTAGATACGTGTCCATACAAAAGGCAGTAATGTTACTGTTCAATACAAATACATGCACCACACACATTGGTAGCTGTGGGTTTGGCATGATGTCTTTTAAGTGCTTAAATACAATACAGTAACATACTGCAGCTAGAGTAACAAGATTTAGATTAATGGAGAAAAGGTATCTATACATTGGATCAATCATGCTTAAAGGGGAACTTGGATAGTTTGTTTTTATGTTCCCATGTGTTATTATTTATTTCCTAGCAGACAATCTTATCCGGGGCGACTTACAATTGTTACAAGTTATCACATTATTTTTACATACAATTACATTTTACACATTATTTTTACATACGATTACCCATTTATACAGTTGGGTTTTCACTGAAGCAATCTAGGTTACGTACCTTCCTCAAGGGTACAACAACAGTGTCCCCCACCTGGGATTGAACCCATGACCCTTCTGTCAAGAGTCCATAGCCCTAACCACTACTCCACACTGTTGCCACAAATGTTTAAGTAAGGTATGTATTGCCCCCCCCAACCATGCATACATGAACAAGAGGATGATGGGAAATGTAGTTCTGAAGTTCTTCTACATTTGAAGCTGCCATCTTGGAAGCCGAGTACAGTGGACTGCAATTTAATAGTTTAAAAAAGTGCTTTTATAGTTTATAGTGTTTTATAAAAACAATACATTCATTACTTAAACAGTTGTGGCAACATATGGGAACATGTAACACACACAAAAAAAAACACCTGAGTTCCCCTTTAATAGCAAAAATAAGGACTATATCTTGAAAATCAGTTGTCTTTTGTTATATTGTATGTTGTATTTAATAAAAGTTAACAAGCTAAAATTATTGACATTCCGTTAACAGAAAACACATAAGCAAGTGTAAAACCTTTGAAGACAATTGCAATTTGCTTCTACTTTGTCATTTGGTCTGTTACTGTCTTCTTTTATAAGAAAAAAGCACATTATTTAATACCTTGAACGTTAAAAGCAATTGGACCATCAAAAGAAAAACCCAAGTAAAATGTTACGTTTTCATTGGTATTGGGCATTGAGACATAACACGATGTAAAAACTTTGATCTTGCTATCCTTGCAGGTGCCTTGTACAAAAACGCTGCCATTTTCTGTCCATCCTTTAACACGTTTCAGCAGCTGGGTAACTTCTGGTGTTTTCCAAACATCACCACTGAGCCACTTCAATCTCTTTTCGTTTAGAGTCCCTTTGAGGTATTTTTCAAGCTTTGTTTTATGGATGAACCTGTCAAGATCTTTCCCATGTCCCAGGAAAAAGTGAGTGAAGATTCGCTTTTTTCTGGAGGACACATCTTTTATTTTATCATTGTAAAGCCTCTTCAAGGCAGCAATTGCTGATGTCAGGATGTTATTTTGTTCTTGATTGCATCCTGTGTCTTGTGAGTTTCCAGGCCAGAAAAGCAGAGAAATCATGAAGGCGCTGGCAGGATACTTATTGTTCCTCTCTTTGTAGAACCGCAGACTTAACTCTTGGAGTTTCTGTAAGGTAACAAGCTTGGGGGAATCAGGTAAAACACACCCTAGCGCAATCTGAGTGAATATATAGTTCACCAGGTCTATATGATCTAGCTTTTCTCTCAGTGGGTCTTCTGGATACATGCTTAATATGTCTTCCAGTCTGCTGCCTGCCCTTTGAGTTTTGTGGTCAGATAGATTTGAAAGTATAGCACTTACACTGCCCCCTCCTTGTTGGTAAATATTCATGCTCCTTATGAGTGGAGTTAAAGAATCTTTGTTGGATATTTTTTGGTTGAAAGAAGTGTCACTAAAATAGCTTGCGTAGACAGATGATCTTTTCAACAACCACCTCCTGGGGTTGTTAATATGTTCAATTTCTTTACTAGTTTTCTCTTCTTCTTCATTTTTGTCAGTTTGAAAGTAAGTTAAATCTTCTGAAATCCATTCAAGAGCTTCATACATGCTCTTCTGCAGGCCTTTCAAACAGTTGTGAAATCTGTGCCAGGGCTTTTTGACTTCTTCTGGAATGTGATCCGTGAGGAGGTACTGTAACAATTTTGAACACCCGTTTTCATTTGAAAATACACCCACTGAAGAAAGGAGCTTCAACAACCGACATCCAACGTCTACTTCCCCAAAATAGCCAGAATTGTTCATGCAATCTGGATTTGACTTTGCTGCCTTCTCAGATGCTTGAAAGCACTCGATAGCTTTCAGTGCAGTGCCAATGAGTTCAGTTGCAGATTCAGGCATCAGATTCTGTTTGTCCAGTGCCTCATCTTTAAAAACAAACCACTTCCAATACACTCGACCTTCTGTGTCAAGAATGAACGAGTTATGTGGCATTCGTGATTTTGCGACTTCTGCCCAATCTTTGGCCTCGTCAAACATTTTGTGGGTGTAATGCAGCCTGGCAAGCTGTTGTGCAAAGAAAGCATCCTTTTCAAAATATGTATAGGCAGTTTTTAAAAGATCAATGGCCTTATCTGGGTTTTTCTCTATGGTACGTACATGCTCGATAAGAGGAGAAAATGAGCTGTTGTCTCCTTCACTCTTGCACCGTTTCATGAACAGATCTCTGATAAACTTTATGTATTCATCCCTCCCAAATCTGTGATTGAAAAGCACCTTTTCCTGGAGAAGACTGTATGCAATTGAACTCCGTGGCTGACTCACTGAGAGTTGTTGCAGAATTTCCTCTGCAACCGAGGGATGAATTATACGTACTGATAAAATGTGTACTGTACTCTCTCTCAGGTGTATGAATAGAAGTCTTGCTTCTTCAGTTAATGATCTTTCAAAGCTTTTATAAGGCTTTGGGTTGACGTCGAAGCCCAAAAGAGCTTCACAGTGGGAGACTGAGATGTAGGAGTTCTGAATGTAGCAATTGAGTAATGCAACATATCTGATTAGGCTAGCTTCACGAGATGCATGATCAATGCCTTCTAGCAAATGTTTCACAAAGTCTTGGATGTACTTTCTCTCAAATCCATAACTCATCAAAACAAAGGTCAAGATGAACTCTGGATGTAACTGTTCTTCTGGTTGTAAAAGTTTTTCACGTTTTTTAGAGAACAATTTCTTTTCTCGCTCTGACAGTTTGTGTGTAACAGCTACTGTTCGCAATGGTAAGTCTTTGCACTTCTTTTGAGGATCAGAAGATCTTTTGCAGTTCAAAAGAATGAAGCATAATCGAGTGCTGATTGTCATAGACGCAATGGCATTTCTTAACTCATGGCTCAGATCATCAATGTATTCCCCATCGCAGTCTTCCACCAACAGGAGGACTGGTAGACAATTATTTCTGTCCTTCTCCTCATATTCCCTCAACTGGATGGCATGCTGACAGACATTTGTAACTGGGTATAAAGGTTTTACAACTGCACATCTCAGCTCCTTTCTGAAGTTCCAAAGGAGTTGTCTTGCAATAGTACTTCCACCACTGCCAGCCTGATGGTATATGGTTATTTTCTCCACAGATTTCACAGGTTTTTTGCATTTTAAAATGCCATCTAAAATTTGGTCTACTTCTAAGTATGCATCGCGCTCAATTACTGTTTCACCTAATTGCTTTTCTGCAATCCAAAAATTGATCCATTTGACTTTTCCTCCTTTATAAAAATACCTTTCAATACTGGCTTGCTCTTGCTGAATAGTTTCAAGATTGGTATTGTCACAAAGATTTACACTCAGTACTTCCAAGGATGACAGTCTTTCATCCTCGGCAGTTTTAAGTGAACACAGCATGTTGTTGAATACTGGCAGCTGCTTGGTATATTGTGCTGAAGATGGCTGTATGGTTTGCACTGTGACATCTATGTGGCTCATTTTCATCCCAACGATGCTTATCTGGTCCAGTGTTTCACGTCTGCAAGACCTCTGAGCATGGTTTGCCCACTCGTTGTAGTTTTCTTTGGATTCTGATATGCAGACAATATCTTCATGCCCATTCATTTCAGCATAGAATTCATGGAAAGTATCAATAAGAGGCTGCTCAACAGGAGAAAACAGAACAAAAAGCACAAAGAAAGAGCCCTTGTCAAGAATTTCATTGCAAATCATTGATACTGCCTTTTTCAGGTGTTTTTTCTTGTTTCGGATCCATGTATGTTCATCACAGGGACTCTCGCCTCCAAGGTAATCATTACACCCGTTGCAGAATATCCAACTGGTCTGATCGTACAAGTGCAAGTGCTTTGCGTAGTCACTGCTGCTCAGCCTGCTTTCATTGGCGTAACTCTTCAGGAAGTGCATATTCACTGCATGGTGCTCACGGTATTGACCAGAGAACCCTAATGATTTAGAATCAGGATCAAAATCAAAAACAGAAGATCTTCATGTGTAGTAAGAAGTTGATGTGATTCAGATTCTCCGGTGCACACTTGTTTGTGACAATGATGTACTGCTTCGAATCATCGATGTATTTCTTCCCATCAGTTAGAAGAACACACAGCTTTCTTCCCAGGTCTTCGCAGGTCTCTAAAGAGTTTTGATGAACTGTTGATTCCGCCTCCTCTCTTCTCTTGTCCCTTGCTTCCATGCGTTGATAAAAACCAATCATTTCCTCATCACTAATTGGTTCTGTGTTGGCGCGCACTCTTCGATAGGCTTTTCTCCTCTCAAACTCAATCTTGTTTGTTTTTTCATTAAACTTAGGCAGACTGACTTTGTATATGTTGCCTTTCACTATGCTTACTGCAGGCTCAATGTCAACCTCCACAATGTAAAGTTGTGAGCCTGAGTCTTGTTTGTCAATTACTTCTATAAATTTTGGTGAACGTACACAAGACTCAAATTGCTCTTTTTCAGAAGAATCAGTAACACACTTGTTCTATGCGATTTAATGCATCCACATAGACGTCTTTCTCTTTCACAGGTATACCCACAATTTCACCATGTACATAGCCTGTGTCTTGTGTGTTGTCCATGACACCAAAGTGGATTGTGCCATTTGCCCGAACATTCATGCAACCACAGGCAAATCTGTAAACTTCGTATGTAAACTTGGTTTGCAGACGCGTTTTATCTAACCGTGCAGCTGTGCCTAAAGATTTATACTCATGACAGGGTGTGATTAAGTTTGTGTTTCCATTTTCTGGCTGCAGGACTGTCTGTTTCACATATTTAAAATCCATGCCCTCTGTATCAAATGTCGAGGTCTACATTCTCTCTTGTTAGAGGACTCTCTGACAGTCTTTATTTGTTCTGTATTCTCTCCCTTTGCAGGATCTGGTTCCTTAGCAACGTTCACCTGCCAATTCAACTTCTCTGATGTTGGTTCTTGTTTATTTTCAGCAGGGGAATCTGTTCTGTTTTTCTTCTGGAGGACAGGCTGCTCGCTGGTCTTTGCCTTGTGCGCTTGTGTAGATTTTAACAGTTCGTTTCTTTTCCGCAGAAGGAGCTGGATTTGCCCGGGTTTCATCTTAGTTTGTCGGTTTAGAAAGTCTTCTGATATCTCCATGAGAGCTGCTCCGGTAACTTCATCATCGTGAAGCTTCTGTATGTAATGATCTTTAATCTTTATTGATTTCAACCAGGAGCTCACATGCTTTTCAGACCAGTCCTCAAGTGGGAGACTTGTGTGGTCCTCTGGTGGAAAAAAGAAAATGAAAAATTATAGAAATGTATACTTAAAGGGGAATGCAGGTATTTTGTGTGTGTATGTTACATATTCCCATATGTAGGGCAGCAGTGTGGAGTAGTGGTTAGGCCTCTAGACTCTTGACTGGAGGGTCATGGGTTCAATCCCAGTTGGGGTACACTGCTGCTGTACCCTTGAGCAAGGTACTTTACCTAGATTGCTCCAGTAAAAAACAACTGTATAAATAGGGAATTGTATGTAAAAATAATGTGATATCTTGTAACAATTGTAAGTCACCCTGGATAAGAGCATCTGCTAAGAGATAGATAATATAAATGTTGCCACAACTGTGTAAGTAAGGTATGTATTTTTTTTTAAAGCCACTGACCCCTTTTTTACACTATTGAATTACAGTCCACTGTACTCGGTTTCCAAGATGGCAGTTTCAAATGTACCCATCAGAAGAACTTCAGAACTACATTTCCCATCATCCTCCTGCTCATGTATGTATGGTGGGGGTGATGGGAAATGTAGTTCTGAAGTTCTTCTGACGGGTACACTTGAAGCCGCCATCGTAAAAAAAGTGGTCAGAATTTATTTTTTATTTTTTTAATAAAAACAAGACAAAATTCTGACCACTTTAAGAGGGCGGCTTCAAATGTACACTTCAGAAGAACTTCAGAACTACATCTCCCGTCACCCCCACCATACATACATGAGCAGGAGGATGATGGGAAATGTAGTTCTGAAGTTCTTCTGAAGGGTACATTTGAAGCTGCCATCTTAAAGAAGTGGTCAGAATGTCTTTTAATAAAAACAATACATAACATACACAGTTGTGGCAACATATGGGAACATGTAACACACACTAAAACTACCCGAGTTCCCTGTTAACAGATAACACTTTTTACTACACTCTCAGTAAAACGCTGATATAAAATACCTGCCTTACCAATCTATCCGTATTCACACTATCAGTATCAGACTCATCTATGTTACATCAATTTTATCCACTATAGCAAAAAAAATAAAGGAACCAGAAACAATAAATCTTCTGTTTCAACAAGCTTGCCAGTTTACTCATTCCCTATACACTAAATTTAAAGAGAGTACTATCTAGCCACAGAAGCATTCACAGTTAGTACTGTTACATAGTCGTTTGCAATTGACCGCACATCTAATGCAATACGTAGGGTTCTGATTTTCGTGTTTTACCCGATTTAACCCGATTTCTCTCTGAAAAGCTCAGCTGCTCTGCAGGTTAAACCCGAAAACTCCTGGAACAGGCATGGATATGAATAAATAAACACATGCACAGTTTGTCCTTGAATCAAATGCAATGCATACAGGAAGAGCTGGCACCAGTGACTAACTAGATTTTTTTACCTGATTTCAACCCGAATTTCTGCCATTAGGAAACGTCTCATTTAGAGAAACCCCTTTATCATATTCAACATTGAACAAAACCATGGTTACCAACATTCTAATTGAAATAGCATTTGGTCACAGTGAAGCTATACCTTATATAGACATAGATCCTACACAAATAAAAAAATGCATACATTTACAAGTAAAAATAATATGCACAGAACAAAACATTAGAGAGTTGAACAGAACTAACTTGCACTTATTATTCCGAGCTCCGCCCCTCTCATTAAGCACAGCTGGACTCACTGGAGGCAAGGCAGACTGGTCGCTTCGTCCTGCCGCGGAGACTTAAGCCGTTGATCAGGGTATTGTGCACAATACTCATTACGTGTTTCCCTCATGCGCCCCATTTTCAAATCAAACTGGTAACTGTCACCGTATATACCTATAATAGCAAACGCTTACCTACACCTTAACCAGCTCATTTCAAAGTAGGCACTTTGAATGACATCCGCTGTAGCTGGCAAATGAAAGTACACAGTCAGACTGATGATTGACAGTCATTTAAACGAATGAGAGCATTCTAGCACTGCTTCAGCCAAAGAGACCTGTCAGGACAGGATGAAATGATTGACGGTGAAACTACACTAGCCTATTAAGGAACCACTGATTTGACTGACAGCGACCCCTAGCCATTCAGAGCGGAACGGAGACGGGACAGACAGCAAGTATAAAAACTACACAGACGAGATGATTTCTTAAATTATTATTTTTGGTAAGAAAATAAAAATAGCGAGTCGTTTTACTGACGTTTATCATATATAAATTTATTTCAGTCAAACTCATATTTTTGTGGAATTCTGCATTTAACGAGCTTTACCGATTACAATCAAAGTAGCAAACCTAATTATGTGTTTGTACACTGCACAATATGTATCATGTGACAGTATGAATTATCTTCCAGATACATCACTTAGACTTTCCTAAATTATGGTCATTGTTCTCAAAGAAATGTAATGAAATGTGTCTCAAATAAGCATTACCATTTATTGATAAACAATCTGGTTGGAATAAAAAAAACAAAGCTATATAATAACACAATATCCAATTTGATTAAAAAAAAATCAAATATCTTCTTTCTTAAAAATGGACAAATAATTAAATAAATAAATAAAAAAACTAACCACAAGACCTGAAATCAATATTATGTAAAACTGAAATAAAATAGCTGGGCAAAACAAAGAAGATTACAAGCAGTCATGACTCAAACTGCAAGACACGCCCTTAACTGAGAAACGAAACTTGACCTTGTTTATTTTCACTGTCGTTCTAATGCTTTGACTGTTTTCCATTTCTCAATATATGACAAACACGATACTGTTCCACGTTTTCGGTTTTTTATTTTCCATCTCTCTACCTCCCTTTAAACCTTAATTAATAGTTGTTAAGTTATTAAACTCTATACTGGATAAGAGAAACATGGTTTAAATTAGCGGGGGAAAACAAACGCACTACTAGAAACTAACGCAGTTGAAGTTAATAAGCTGCATTCGGCATTGATTAGACTGGAGCCAGAACGAAATGCAGGTTCAGATAGAATCAGGTGATATCAATGCATGTCGTTTGTTAACTCAATCAAGATATATGACGGTAAATAGAAGCACCTTCCATCGGTAATTAGAGTTTATTTAAGAAAGCGAGTCGGCTCAAAATATGTTTAAAGGGACATCACAGGGAGATCAAAAATAAAAACTCAAAACGCGAAACCCTACAAATACAAACTGTTTGTACAGAAAAAAATAACCTTTCGGAAGTACTATCTGTAAATTTTCAGCTCTGTTCTGTATTAGTATTTATTTCAATGAAGGAAACTGCCAACAGAGCTTATTTCCTGTGCCTGGAACAGTGGCAGTGAAGGGAAGAGGGGGCAAGTAAGTAAGCCTTATGGTCCCTATATTTTACAGTTTAAAGAAACAACTGTCCTCTGTACTAACCACAAGAGTCAGAATTAGTACTTTTAGTAAGTAAGTTTGTAGCAAATAACCACCTATGACCATTTAAAAGGAAACTTTTTTTTTTTTTAAATCACAGAGTGTGGTTCAAATAACAGAGACAAAAGTAGCATAATGATGTTAAGAGGGATTGCATTGTAGTGCAGATATTACAAATAATACTTACCCATTTCTGCAACACATTAAACTATTTAGGTGACAGGACTGGTCGAGTTGGTATTTTTCCAGCACAGCATGTCTGCAAAACCAAAACAGTAAGTACAGTAATACATCCAGTATCTCTAACATTACATTGCATGAAAGTTTGTATTCTATGTATTGTATGATTGAAGCAAGGCTGAAAGAAGATTCAGTACAATGCAGTTTGAGATCTTTCCTTTCATCTCAGGCATGTCTAATTAAACAAAAACATCTCAAATTGCTACTATGCAATTCATATTTTAGTAAACTCGTTTATTATTATAAGATTTTATTTATTGGAAAAAGCTATATGAGCTTGTAATTGGTTTGGTTGTTTACTGCAGCTGAAGCAGGTAGGCAGTCTCTCATCTAAGTCCTGTTAGGTAGGGTTAGGTTCCAGTTTGAAACAACAGCAAATGCAAAATATTTTCTTCCAGCAACACTTTTTACAGTTGGTGTTTTAAAATATTTGGTGCCACAGATATTAAGCATTTTGTAAACTCCTGAAATAGGCTATTGAAATAAACAAGTAATGTGTTGTGTCCTTTTAAAAAGAATCTCATTTCAATGATAATTCCTTCTATTAGCTGATGATAATAAGTTTAATCTAAAATACAAGGTGCAGTGATGTTCTATTGGAGTACACTGAAGAACAAATCTACAGATCCTATTATACATTGTATCAATCTTCTTCAGTCATTGCTTGCTAGCAATGTTATAGATCAGTGGTTTTCAACCTTTTTAACCCAAAGACCCACCAGCAAACGTAAAAATAAAATGCGACCTACTTTAACTTTGACTAATGATGAAATGGTACTTTAGAAGTCTGTTTTCTTTTGAACGTGACCTGAAGTCTGTGCAGCAGGATGATCGGAACATGAATTACAGTGTGGCTCAGAACAATAAGGATTATTGCAGAAGTGACTCCTAATGCAGGGTCTAGGGTCGCAACGAAATGTTACAATTATATGGTAATAATAATTGTTCAATGTAATCTTTTCAACAGCCAAATTGTGGCGACCCACTTGAGCATGCCTCATGACCCACAGGTTGAAAACCACTGCTATAGATCACAGCATTGTAGTCTGAAATAGGGAACAAAAGTTGTTGAGCTAATTTAAACCATGCTGTAAAATTTAGACAATGGTGCTGACCATACAATACTCCAAGCTTCCTACCAACTTTACTACATGCATCTTTAATGTGTTTTTCAAATTTAAGAGTTGTATTGATATGGACACCTACCTAGATATTTAAAAGTGTCAACTCTCTCCAAAGGTGTAGTATTACAAATAACAATAGTACAATTGGAGCTAGTATTTTGTATCATTTTCTCTGAACCAAATAGTGTGATATTTGTCTTTTTTCATTTAAAATCAGACCATTGTTATCAAAAAATCACTCTGTAGTATCTTAGTTAAGTCTTGGATATTATTGTGTACTTTGTCCCCAGGTGAGCCATGGGCACTTTTAATCCCAGGGTCTGGGATTGCCCAGTTGTGGCTTTATTTTGGGAGCGTGTTTGTTCAACTTTATCTAATATTCTTGGTAAAAATATTCCTTGTTCCCCTACGATCCTTTTGTTGATGATTCATCACTTGAGCTGTCTCTGCAGCAGAAGTGGATTTGGTTGGCCCGTCTTACTGCTGCCAAAAAAATGATTGCCCTGAGCTGGCAGCCTTCACATTCCCTGCCATCAGTGGACCCTTGCATTCCTTGACATTATTTATATGGAGCTGTCTATTGCTCAGGTCCAGGGAGGGGACTGTACAGGCCTGGGGAGCAGCGACAGACACCATTCAATCTCTGATAAGCCCATCCTCAATTATCACTGAAATTGATTTTCAGGGTCAGTCTTGGGGTTGAGGAAGGGGGGTGGATGTGTGTAGGGGCAATATAAGGGGAAAATAGGAGTGATCTTCTGTATTGAATTGTTGTGGTATTTCTTGTTTTCCAATAAAAATGTTATCACAAAAAAAGGCTTGGATATACGGAGCTATAGTATCATACGCATAGATGTGTACAGAATTTTTCTTGCAGACGTTGGGTATTTCATTAATAAAAATAGAAAATAAGAGCTCCAAGAATTGACCCTTGTGGGAATATAGGCATGAAGTCAGATGTCTTTTTTTCAAAGATAAGAGCTTGGGAACGTTCTGATAAATCTGATTTAAACCACGACAGTGTAGTTCCTGTAACTCCAAGATTACTTAACTTGTTAAGACGTATTCAATGATTAAGTCAAAAGCTTTAGAGAAGTCAATAACAATAGCACCAGTTAGTTGCTTTTCCTCTGTAGCCCGATACATATCATTTGTTAATTTCAGTAATGCCGTTGTAGTCGAATTAGCTTTTATAAAACCAGATTGATAATCAGTGAATAGATTGTTTGTTATTATATAATTAGTCAGTTGGTTTTGCACAATTTTTTCAATGATCTTTGATAAAACTGGTAAGACAGATATGGGGCTATAGCTACCAGGGACCGTAACATCTCCACTTTTAAAGACGGGAGATACTTTATCTTGTTTTAACTGGTGTGGTATTTCACTAGACATCAGATACTTATTAATTAGCAAGTGGACTTTTATTCTTATAAGTCAGAAAAAAAGTACTAAGCTATTAGGGGTCTATTCTGACTTGGTTTATAAAGTGTATTTACATGCTGTGGATTAGCTAGTCATGGTTAATAATGAGCACTTGCACAGAATGTAAACCAGGTCAGAATAGATCCCTATCGGCCGTGACAAAAGCAAACACACAAACTAAGACATCCGAATCAGAACCAAGACAATCAAAAAGGCTGTCTGACATTTTTAAGTTTTTTCTTCTATACCTGTTTAACCCTCCAAAGCAGGACATTGCCAGGGGGTTACTTAACATCACAACGGAAGTTAGTTAATGCTGTGGCCAGCCAGCACAGGATGTCTGTGGTCATTATATGCACCTCAAGCATGCAACTCAGCCTCAGACACACAGTTAAGTTTGCAAAACTTAGTTTTGAGAGACATATTGTCCTTGAAGCACAGAAAAATAAAATAAAAAAAACACCATATCAATTATAAAACATTGCAATAGCTAATACCCATTTCAATATGCTGCTGTCTATATTGTAAACACCCATTTTTTTGTTACATATATTTACACAACCGTGCATCTATAGTGCCGCAGCATTGTGCCAGTGAAAAAATCAACCAGAAAATGTTCCTAACAACCATAATTCCTAGGGTGGTTAGAAAGATATGCCTCTGCCTCCATTACACACTATTTTACACTTAACTTAAAAACAGATAACTATGAACTGGCAGGCAGAATAATAATGATCTAATGATAAACTAGTCTGACTTAGGTCTGCACCGAATCAAAACTATGAACCACTTGCTAATCTTAAATTACAAACCTGGTACTGATAGTCTTTTTTGTTTGTCAGATTCCTTCTACCCTGAAACTCCATGTCTTTTTTTTTTAGTAAGCATATCAATCATTTTAAAAAGTCAATTCTTATATATTTTTTAAAGTTTAATTGTAATACTTCCTATCTGAATGTAGAAACAGTTCCTGCCTATAATGCAAATTATTCTAAATTAGTCTAAATTCTTCCCCATTATTTCCTATCAGATTTCCAATTAAAACACAGCTGGAAAGAATGAAGTGTTTCCTTACCTTGCATCGACACAGTCTGGTCTGTTGTGTCAGTGCATGGGTTGCTTAGTTCATATCATGACAAAAGAGGAGGGTGGAGTTTTGGAAGCATTTGAAGCTGAATAGAGGCTGAACACTATTCAATGTGCCATTGGCAATGCAGTTGAGTTAGGATGAGGCATTTGGGGGATTTTAATAACTTCATGTATGAATCACAAGGCTAATAAAGTAACTATGCAATGTGGTTTTTGTGTGTGTGTGTTAAATGTTTAAAAGACTATACAGAGCAAGTATGAGTTTTTTCTATAATTTGAACCTTCATTTTTAACATTTTGATAAGTTTTTACACACGTTGAGCTTAGGTACAAGACAGATGATGTTCAAAACATATGCAGTTTTAAGATTTTACTATATACTCCCAGCCTGCCCAGACCCCCAGGCAGCTAGCAATGGAAAAGTACAAAATAGAGATCAAAAACAGTTCTGTATTTCTAGCAGCACTGTTTTTGCAAGTTCAGCTCATAATCTAACTTGTGATATGTCTATTCAGTCGATTCTGCTAAACTTATTTTGTTACATCTTTATCCTGTGGAAATACAGCAAAATTGCAGGCTGCTATATCCCTGGTTTCTTCTGGCCTGTTGGTACCCCCACACATTCCTGCTCAATGTCTTGTTTCATTCTGGTAAGAAAAAAAAAAAAACTTTCGCAAACTCACTAAGGTGCATGAAGCAAAATGAACATACAACTTAAAAATATACAAAAAACTGCAACTCTTAAGAGATCGTTTTTGAAAAGTACAAAACTTTATTAGCAGACATGTTTCAGCTAGGGTGGGTAGCTGTTGCTATGGTTATGTAAGAGTGATTTCATTGGGCGAAGTAAAAAATAAAAAATAAAAGTCTTCATTGCTTGATCTGGCCATACGTGTAATTCATAGAAATCATACTGGCTGGTCTGATTTACAGCAGGTTAATGTTTTTGCCACTGTGATGAAGAAGGTGAAAATTAGTTGAGACATAAAAAAAAAATCATTGAATCAATTAAGGCTTTGGTAAAACAAAAACCACAAGTGTCTATGGCACTCCCGGACCAGGATTGCCTACCCCTGCTCTATAGGATAAAGCGGCTATGGATTATGCATGTATGTATTGATGGAAGAAATAGCACTGCTGTTTGCAGGTCTGTAAAAACCTTTTTTGGCCAGAGCTGCAGTGGAGTCTCAAGCTTTAAGTCCAAGTCCATCAGAACAGAACATTCAAAACTAAACCCAGACTGCAAACACTACTTCACATTGTGCCATTGTCACAGTGCATGAGGATCTGCCCATACTGTAGAGCAGAGGTTCTCAACCTTGGTCCTGGGGACCCCTGCCTGCCCTGCTGGTTTTTGTTCCAACCAAGCTCTCAATTACTTAACTGAACCCTTATTTAAACTAAATAATTTGCTTGATTTTACTTTTTAAATTTTGTAGCTTATAAAAAGTTGGAGGATTGAAGTTCCTTATACAATTTTATACTTAACTTCAAACCTCTCCTAATTGTTTAATATAATTAAAAAGCTCTGATTAGTCAAATTATTTGGTCAATTAAGTAATTGAGAGGTCAGTTGGAACAAAAACCAGCAGGGCAGGCAGAGTGTCCTCCAGGACCAGGGTTGAGAGCCCCTGCTGTAGAGCATGTCAAAGCATTGCTAAAGGTATAATGCAGGATAGGGAAGTGTTGTGCTGGAGTCACACCTCGGGTGGTTGGGAACG